>JAOYMZ010047018.1:0-14475 GCA_025802335.1 Pinguicula primuliflora | reverse complement strand
CCCGGATATCCTTCACTATACTTGTTGGTCATAACTGAACCAACTGCTTGCATCACAGATAGAGAAGTAAAATTCTCTGAGGGAATGAGTTCAAGTCCCTTCCATTGCCTGGCTTTTTCCAGCTCAATAATGTCAGCTATTTCAGGATCAACGACCTCCAGTGGAGCATTCAACTGTTTTGGCCACTGAAATGTCCACCCATAACCGTTAAAATTAACAGGTGAAACAGCAACAAAATCCAAAACAAAATCCAACTCAATGATATACTCAGGACATCCATCAAACATGTAATCAGCATACCGTGACCCCATTCTTTTCCTTCTCGTACACCGCTTCACTGGACGCAGATGACTGCAATGACGATCATTTCTTGTATGAGCCCCACAAAAACAGAGCTTCCAAATAAAACCAAGGAAAAAAAGAGAGAAAAGAATGCAACCATGTAATAAACAGATCCGCCATGCTTGATGGGTTTTCCAGTGGAGGAAGAAAGCCTCCGGACTGCCATAGCCAACGCCATTTTCTTTTCTATTCCGTTGTTCTATGTCGTCTATGCGACAAAACACGCAGGTGGATAACTAATCTATGCCGAGAGGGACTGAGTAATTGTGCATCTCTGGTTTTGGGTAGGATGAGATTTTGGGTGGTGGCAGAAAATGGAACCATATTTCTGGTTCTTGTTTATCCCGCATGGAATTGGACACAAGATAATCAAATAACTAAACCAAACATACACGGTCGTTTTAGCAGGTCGGGTAAGAGAGATTGTTTGGGTGAACCAAATCTTTCGGAATATTCGTTGTCAAAACTATTCCCAAATCAAGAATTTTCATTTAGATACATCACTATTTTCGCATAACTTGCAAGATGGAAGCATAAAATTAGGATAGAGCCGCGTGCAGCGAGAAAAATACTGTAAATTATTCGGTACCTACATGGCAACGTGGTATTTGTGTGGCAAGTCGTCTAAGGGCTAAATGCTATAACCCCTATAAATCTTATAAAATGTAGAACATACGTATCTTACTATGATTTATTTTTTAATATTAATATTACGACGATTTTGTCACCGTAAAAATCTAAAACACTATCCTATAAACCATAAGAGCTAAATGGTATAAACTCTAAACCATATATTTTAATTTTATAAACTGTATAATTTAAATTAAATATATTTTAAATATATTATATATATTAGTAATTATATTATATTTATTCTTAATTATAAATAATAAATTAAATTTATAGCCTCGATACAGCTAGGATTTTCGATCAATTATTTATGGATTTAGATACATCACTATTATTTCATAACTTGTAAGGTGAAGTAGCCAATTATACATTGCAAAATTAGGATTGAGAGGGTGTGCAGAAACACTATAAATTATGCGGTGCCTACGTGATAACGCGAGTTTGGTGTGGTAGGTTAGCATGTGTTCAACACTTTTGCACGAGACTTGTTGACCGCCCAATCCCATGATGACATGTAGGCACTGCATAGTTTGCAGTATTTTCTCACTGTATACTCCACTCTTCCGGAAAATTAAGTCCTATAATTTTATCCAATTCAATTTTACAACACCCAATTGAGTGTTTACAGTCTTGTCAGAAGGGTAGTTGTGTATATCACTTCTCCAAATTTCAGATTTTGTGGCTTCAAAAAATAATTAAAATCCTACAAATATAGTTTTTTAGAGCATCAAATTTAACTCTTTTTTAGCAAAACATTTTTAATTTCATTAAACAAAATATTTACATATTTACAAATAAATTTTATCCCGTTTAATCCTTAAAATCTATCAGATGTATCTCCATGGCATTTCTTCCCCAATCTGCAACCGAGTAGCCGGCAAACAAGTTCTTCCTCCTGCCTTTCTCCCAGAGCCGCCTCTGTATATTTTCTATCGATTCCGATTGTTGCGCTTGACCTCGTACTAAGATGGCTCTGTTTCTTATCCACCATATTTCTCTGATAGTTCTGATCCAAACCGCCGCTCAAAATTGTGCATGTGCTCGGGATTTGATCAAATCCATATGATTTTCAAAATTCTGGCGTGGATCCGGTTGAATTGTGGGATTGCTGGCCACAATCCATCTGTATATGGCATTCCAGAGCTGTTGCGAGAAGGGCACTCGAACATCGGGTGACTCGTGGAATCTATCTGTTGTCTGCATATTCCACATCTGATTTCATTGCCTATGTCGACTCCTCTGATTATCAGGTTTTCTATTGTAGGTATACGGTCTTGCATAACTTTCCAGGCGAGTATACTTTCTTTCAATATGGAGAATTCGGTCCATATTTCGGCCAAAAAATTTTTGTCTATGCTTCTCAGTCTTTTACACCTACATATTTCTTGATAGGCAAATTTGACAGTATATTGCGGATGTGTGCATTTCTGTCATAGCCATCTATCCTCCTCCTCATGTTTTAGCTGCACTTCTATGAGTATCGTTTGTAGTTCACCAGCTTGCGGACTTTCTTGATGTGTTAAGTTTCTGCTCCAGGTTCAATTCCAGATAAGGACTCCATTACTTTGATTGTTTTTCTTCTGTGCAACAAGGCTGTATTTATCTGTTGCACATGATATAGTGTAGGGTATAAGTCAGCCAATCTGTATGTTCCCAGCCACTTGTCCTCCCAAATGTAGGTATCATATCATACCCATTTCCTACATTTCTAGAAATAATCTGCCAGAACCATTCAGCCATTCTCATTAGATTTAGCATAGTGCGCCACCAGGTGGCCGGAGTGTTTAAGATTTAGCATAGTGCGCCAACAAACTTAACTCTAACCTTAAACGATATTTTACGTGCTTATAAATTAAAATTCAAGACCAGTTCTTGAACAATATCGACATGAGAATTCCCGAGTAGATCATAAATTTTATTGTTTATATTTTTATTTCTATTTAACTTTTTTGCTTGGTATACGAGGCATTTCTGTGTGTAAAACGCACTTATATTACACATATCAATCAAACCAATGTCTTCAATTTTTGTTATTGTTCACCTATTTTGATTTATCACGGGTATATATTCATTTAAATTTTTATTTTGGAATTTTTAGTATAAATATATACAATACTCAAAATCGACTATCTGAACTTTTAGTACGAATTTTAATATTTGAACACAAAAAAAATATCCAAGAATCATCGAATATGGAGCTCGGTTCTAGTCGGTTTGGGGGTATACGGCATTTTGAACACCCTTAATTTCATCCATCCGAATGTACCATTTATTTTGGGTTGAAGTTTTTCATTTAAAATATATATTTATAAAGTTTTAGTTTTTCTTGGTAGTAAAGTCACTGAAATTAAAATTTGTATCCTGCTCCAAAATTGTCCCAAGACAGATTCTAGAATGGAAAACGGATTTTGATTTCGGCAATCCAAATTAAATTTTTGTTTGTGGTTTTAAGGTATCCCTACCTATTCTGATGAAAATAGGTTGGATGTCTATCATCTTTAGAGTAGGAACTGCTCATTGTACCCAGAAGTCTCATAATGGGGTCAAACTCATCATGTGGCCAATACTTTTTCCAAAAAAAAATTCTTTGTGCATATATCTTCCACTCGGATACCTGTTTAAGAGATAAAGATAAAAAAATAATTTGTCTCAAAGTTAATTCATGAATTTATCAAAGAAAGATTTATATACATATACAACTACCCTTACTACCAATCATACTACAACTGAATTATATGATTACTACAATTACGAGTCAAAGAATGGGAGATTTTTTTTTAAGAATGGGAGATTGATTCTCACATGTTTATTTTATTTAAAAATATGTATTTATTTTATTTCCTTTGACTATTCTCCCAACTTGCATTTGCTTGAACCAAAATTAGTTTTTTATGGTTATTTATAAATCTACAACTAAATCACTTGTTTCGGGCAAAAAATTATACACATCTCGAGAGACAATCCAAAGATAAACGGATTCAATCCCCTATTCCATACACAAATGAGGAATTTGTCTCTGCTTTAATCCATTGCTATGTACAGATTTGAACTCTCATGACCACCACAGAAGTTGTGATAGTCATACTGCAGAAGTGTTTTTTGTTCCTTGCTGTCCATAGAACCAAATTCAACAAATTTTCCTCAAATTGAGATAAGAGAGAGGTGGGAACAATACATTACTAAATTGTTTAACGAGACACATGAATATAGTAGCTGTGTAGGGGATGCGGTGGTGTATCGACTCATAAATCATTGCGTGGTTAGACAGATATCGATAGAGGAGGTGAAGGGAGCCCTTAATAAGATGAGAGGTGTGAAAGCAGTAGCGACGGATAACATATCGATTGAAGTGTAGAAGTGTTTAGGAGATATAGAAGTTAAGTGGCTAACGACTCTTTTTAACATTATCCTGGCGATAGGAAAGATGTCAAAGGAGTGGCGAAGTAGCGTAGTAGTTCCACTCCTTAAGAACAAAGGTGATGTGCAACAATGTGGTAATTATTGGGATATTAAACTCCTAAGTCACACTATGAAATTGTGGGAGAGAGTTATTGAACTTAGACTACGGGAAGAAGTGCAAGTGAAGGAGAATCAATTTGGTTTTATGCCAGAGAGATCGACGATGGAAGCAATCAATCTCCTCAGACGACTAATGGAAAAATATCAGGCACGTAAACAGAATCTCAATATGGTCTTTATAGACCTAGAGAATGCATATGACACTATACCACGAGAGGTTATTTGGGAATGTTTAGAAACTAAGAAGGTCTCATGAATATATGTGAGGGCTATACAAGATTATGTATGAGGATGCGAAGACTAGTGTGCGGATCCCAGTGGGAGAAACAAAGTATTTTTCAGTTGATATAGAATTGCATCAAGGGTTAGTACTGAGTCTGTTTCTTTTCAGAGGAATTATAGATGTACTCTCTCAGGATCTACAGGATGAAATATTATGGTGTATGTTGTTTTCGGACGATATTGTCTTAGTGGCTGAACCAAAGGAGAAGGTCAATGCTAGGTTGGAGCATTGGAGAGAGATATTGAAAGTTAAGGGTCTCCGATTGAGTCGCTCAAAGACGCAGTATATGGCGGGCAATTTTGCCAATGAAACAGTGGAAAGTAGAATGGAAGTTATGATTGCGAACCAGAACCTCCAACAGAAAAATAGTTTCAAATATCTAGACTCCATCATACAAAAGTATGGATGTGTGGAAGACGATGTTATCTATCACTTCAAAGTTGGATGGATAAAATGGGGTCGGCTACTGGAGTGTTATGCAATAAAAAAAATCTCACTCAAGTTAAAGAAATTTTTTTATAAAACAGTTATAAGATCGGCGATGTTCTACGGATCAGAGTGTTGGGCTATGAGACTTTCACATGTGCGAAAATTTGAAGTGGCAGAGATGCGGATGCTAAGGTGAATATGTGCTCGCACGAGATTACATAAGATTCCAAATGAGGCCTTTAGAGATACACTAGGTGTCGTGCCAAATTGAGGGAGGAAAGGTTACGATGGTTTGGACATAGATGCAGAAGGAGTTTGGACGAGTCATTCAGGAGAGTCGAAGGATTACGAGGGAGAGGGAGTCCTAAGAGGACATGGGATAAGCAGATTTGGTTAGATTTAGTAGGATTAAACCTCTCAGAGGACATTGCCTCTGATAGGACGAGTTGAATACGTCATATTACGGTCAAAGATATATACGACTATATAAAAGAATTATTTGTCTATTGACATCTAAACTGATAGAAATAAATTAGACATACTAACGGGTAGATTGCATCTAAGTGTAATTCATCTATTAAGACAACACACAGATGAACAAAGATATATTTAAATGCATTTCACCTAATATCTTTACGTAACTTCAACATATTGATATTTGACAATGCACAATATAATATGAAGCTAATCATGCAGCTTGGTCATGATTTATCAATTTTTTTCACCTGCAGGACCTTAGCCTGCCGAACGAGGCCTTACAGTGCCGAACCTGAGGTTGAGCAATCCAATGGAAATTCCATTCAAGAGGCCAAAATACATGACGGTTTTCATGCCGATTGGCTTATTCTCGAAGAATTTTAAGCGTAAAGCCATATGAAGGGTACAATAAGAGAAATGAATTAAACGAATATTTTGGCCAAACGAAAAGGGGGTATGCTGGTGGTGCCGTCAGGGGTGTGCGCTATAACAGGGCTCAACCAGGCATAAGGCTAAATCAATTTGTGCATGCATGGCATACTCCATGCCCTAAAGTAAGGGTCAAATATGCTTTTCCCCAATAGTAAATCACCCAGGACTAGGACTGTAAACGAACCGAGCTCGAACGAACAGGTCATGTTCAAGCTCTGTTTGTTAAACTTAACGAACGAACCGAGCTTGTTTGCTAAGGTTAACGAACGAACTGAGCCTGTTTGTTAAGCTTAACGAACAGAGTTTCGTGTTTGAGCTCTGTTGGTTAAGGTTTACGAACCGAACAAACGAGCTTTAAACGAGTCGAATTCGAACTTGTTCACGAACGGCTCTATTCGTTTACAGCCCTACCCAGGACACTAATGTAATGCCAGTAGATTTTATTTAATATAAAAATGTGATATTAAAGATCAAAAGATAAAAAAATAATATTATTTGCACACTACACGAGCAAAACCAGGCATAAGGCTAAATCAATTTGTGCATGCATGACATACTCCATGAAGAATCTCAGCAACAGACCAATGCCAAACTAGTTTAAGGACAGCAGATTAAGCTTGATGGTATTTCTTTTCTTATTTTTTTTTTACAAAAAACACACACTTGTTCTTCTTAACTACACATATTTCGTTTTATGATAATGCTACGATTACATAGTCCTTTTATACTAAATTAAGTATAGAACTTCATGCGACGTCGTTTTAGAATTTAAGCTTGAAAAAATTAAAAACCAAAAAACGTTTCTTTCTTCCTCCCACCAACTTTCTTTCTTGTTCACGGTGTTCTCAATTACCTCACCAATGGGCTCAGCCGCCACAACGAATGCATCTGCCCCAACCAAATCATTATGCTCAAATCTCGACAGCCCGTAACCCAAGAAGTTGCCAAAGTAATTATCCGGCACTAGGGGATCCACACGCTGCCGTGCATCCATCGTGAAGAGGAAGTAATCTGGGATCTTCTCGTCAATTTCCACCCCGATGGCGGCGGCGGCGGCGGCGGCGGCAGATTTGGACAGACAGGTCCAAACACAACCAGCAATGGCGGCAAACGAAGAGATCTGAAATTTGACGAAGTATTCTAATATTTTCGAATGGGTCAAGTAACTGAGACTTACGAAGATTCTCCAAACAGTCCATGGAGAATGCAATCTCACTAATGTGTGATATCTGAAACCTCAATTACCTGATAATCATGTGATAGATGCCCTCTATGGGGAAGATCAAGTGCCATGATTCTATCATGTGGTTTAAGTAAGGGCTGCTGATAAATTCACCACATTAGCTTAGAAAGTTCAACAGTGAATTAGGAACCTGGACATAGAGATGGACAGAAGCAGACTTCTCGCTAAATGCAGAAGAACAATTACTGATGAATGCACCGATTGAGGGGCTAAGCCTAAATATCGATTTTTTCCCAACTTGTCAGTCTTTTTTCCACCATTCGCAATGTAGATTGCCAGGTCTGTAGTCTTCGAGGGTTGCCCCCTACTGAAACTCTCAGGTATTTAAATGGAATGCTCTCCATCTTGCATTGTAAGATATCGGCTTGCTGGATGGATTCAGAATAATGCAGTTGATAATACAACTTACTCTTATTGAAGTTTACCTTCAAACCTGATATAGTCTCAAATAAGTTCAGTGTTCTCTTGATTGTGAGGATATCCTGCTATGTGCCATTCCCAAATATGATTGTGTCATCAGCGTATTGCTAATTAGTCACTTGAATATTTCTCCTGCCAACTACATATGCTTGCAATAGCCCGCATCTAGCTACCCTAGTGATCAGAACATTTAGGCCTTCAGCTGTAATTGTAAACAGTAGAGGCGATGGAGAGCATCCTTGACTCAAACCTCGTTGTAGCTGAAATTCCCCGCATGGGCTCCCATTAACAGTTATTGACATATGCGCTGTAGTCATACAGACTTTGATCCATTGTATCCATGTAGCACTAAAACTCATAGCTTGCATAAGATCAAATAAGTATCTCCGATCCACGCTATCAAATGCTTTTTTAAAATCCACTTTGAAAATAGCACATTTCTTCTTCCAAATTTTGGCCTCATGAATAATTTCATTAGTGAGGCGAACACTGTCCAATATAGATCTTTTAGCCAAAAAACCAGTCTGGTTCGAAGAAATGAGACCAGGTAAAATCTTACTCAATCTAGCGGCTAATACCTTCGAGAGGATTTTATACAAGCTGCTGACCATTGAAGTTGGTCTGAAGTCCTTTATATGCTGCAGGGTGAATATCTTGGGTGTCTGGGATACAAAAGTAGCGTTTAGTCCCTTAGCCATGCATGATTACACTATAACTTAAATATATGGTCAGTACAATTATGAGCCAAAGTATCAAAATTGATTCTCACATATTTATTTTATTTCCTTTTCTTATTCTCACAACTTGCATTTGCTTGAACCAAAATTAGTTATTGATTACAAAATTATTTTGGAACGAACATCTTTTAATTTTGAAAGGATTTTTTTGGTATACAATTTGTACGAATTTATCCAGCAAGTCGAGAATATTTGATTAACAAATAGTAATGAAAGGAATGAATCCAATGAAACTGTTTAGAGATGATCAAACAGATTCGTGGGTCGGGTATAACACTGGTCTTGAAACCAGTTCACTCAAAGTTTCTCGTATATTTGCCCACCAATATGAATGGTATCTATGGCCCCTCATTCTTTCCTGTCTTCCTTCTGTCCATCCTCCCCTCAATTCTTTTATTCTACCCAAACCAAGTCTCCCTCTCTCCCCGTACTTAGATCTTAATGTTCTCTTCCTCCCAATTTGCCCAACATCGATTTATTGAATCTGCTAAGCTTCTTACACCCAGGCTCCCTTTGTTATGTGATTGCGTGATTTTCTTCAACGATATCCAATGCATTTTCCTTGGATTTTGTTACCCTCCCCCTTAAAAAAGTTCTGTGTTTTTTTTCTAATTCTAAAAGGATTATCCTAGGAGCACGGTAGAAGGTAAAGTAGTAGCATGACAAAATTTTCAGAATAAAGTTGATAAGCACTATACGTCTTCCCACTGAAAGGATCTGATTTTTCCATCTCCCACAAATTTGGTTGAACTTCTGTATCACATGTTCCCATAATTTCTTCCCGCTAGGATTTCCACCAATATGCATACCCAAGTATGTGATAGATAGTTTATATGTAGAACACTTCAGATACTTAGCCATAGCTTGAATTTCAGTGTCAGTCATGTTGATCCCGGTTAGACCACTTTTTTTAATTTATTTTCAGACCTGAGACCACTTCAAAGTTTTTTAGAATGGCATTAATGCACCTAATATTTTTCCATGACCCTTCACCAAAAATGAGAGTATCATCTGCAAACGGGAGATGAGACAAGATAACCTTGTCCTTGCTTATTTGCAGTGGATTTATCAGTTTTGTAGCAACTTATTTCCTTATCATTACTGATAAACCTTATGTTATAATCAAGAACAAAAATGGTGATAGAGGATTACCCCTTCTTAGTCCTAGTTGGGGTTGGAATTCTAATGTAAGACTTCCATTTATCAGAATGGATGTAGTGGCAGAGCTTAGACAAGCAGCAATCCATTTCCTGAATCTTGTAGGGATACCTAGTCTGTTGCCAGGTCTTCCAAGAACTTCCAGTTTACCATATCAAAGGCTTTCACAAAATCTAGTTTTATTGAATTCTTTGGTGCGTAGTTCTCTTGATCTCAGCCACAGCCTCGTTTGCAATGAGGATTCCATCAAAGATTTTTTTTTGATAAGTAGATTCCATCAAAGATTTATCTTCTACCAATGTAAGCTGATTGATTTTCAAATATTACATCATCCAATACCTTTGATAGTCTTTCTAGGACTTTAGATATAATTTTGTACATTGAGCCCACTAATGTAATTGGCCTATAATCTGCCATTATTACAGAGCTATTCATTTAAGCTATCAAAGCAATGTTACATAATTTAATTTTTGCGATTGAAATTAACCGTTTAGCTGTGTGTTGAACCCATATTTTTATGAGACTCCATCTAAGATTCCTCGAACAATGTAATATCTTATATAGGGGTGGCAATTTGGACTCGTCCCGACGGGGCGACAGACCCACCTCGTGGTGGGATGGGTCAGACCTGCCCTTTAGGCGGGTCTGGGGGCAAGTCTAGGGCAGGGGGTGGGTGATCCGCATCGGCCCTTAATTAACATATAAATATTTTTTTACTTTTATTTGCAACTTTTTTATACTTAAAATATTATTTTTTAGTATTTTTCTAATTTTAGTGAAAAAATAATTATTATTTTCTAGGGATGGGGTGGGATTAACCAGACCTGGCATCTGTGAGGTGGTGCAGGTCTGGGGTGGCTCTGACTGCCCCGCCCCAGCCATTGTCATTCCTAATCTTATATGGGGTAAATCCTTTACCCCTCTCCCCTATTACTATACTTAAGGATGTTATTGTGAATCATGGCCAATACTCGTGGTATATGATCACGAATTTTAATTTTGAACTATTTAAGTTTTTGAAAAAATTAATGTATTAAACTATTATATTTATATATTAAAATAAGATGGTTTTAGCAACTTTAACTATACTTTTGTGATGTTTCAAGTGAATTAGCACTTTTTAACTTTTTTTTACAATCTCTTTCGTCTCTTATTATCCTCGAATCCTAGGTACGTCGTGATTCTGCGGCAATCATCATTGAACCATTGTTTTCCTCTTTTTTCTTACGACAACTTTGCAATGACCTTCATTATGCAATTCTTCCCTTCCAAACAATCACTTCAATTTCACCGTAACTTTAGGTACAAGTTATATCTAGTATACATTAATTCTCCATTATAGATTCCAGTTATAACTGAGATGGTGGCAGCCACTACCAACCCAACTAAATCCGCCGGGCACCGGCGAAGTTTTGTAATAATCAGTTAAAAGCGAAAAGATCCTTCATCCGGGATTGCTGGTGTACAACGGTAGATTTTGTCAAGATTTCCAAGTAAATTATCAGAATCTATTGCAATGACTTGGTCAGTGTCTTACATAAATCTATCAAATTTTTTTTTGAGTAAGCAAAATTTTTTTTCGTAAGCAAACTAATATTGAGCAAAGTCAGAAAAATGGGAAACTAGTGTCGAACAACATATATAATTGTGATAATATGATAAATTGTGATAATTGTGCTCAATTTTAATAGCTCTGTTTAGAATTGAGCAATCTCTCTTCAGAAAAAAAAAAATCTGTCTTCAAAATATTATTTCTCAAATATTTTTTATTTTCGAAGAATCGTTGTAGCTTATTTTCAAAAAAAAATTCAAAACTCTAAAATGGTTGGGATCACGGTTTATAGAGCAATTTTGAAACAATTCCTGTATGAATACTCTAAATCCGGTTCAACTTTTAGACCATTTTTTTTTGGGATAACTTTTGGACCATATGAACTGCTCTGATCACCTATGATATTTATGAAAACTTAGAAAAATTTATATATTTTCAAATTAAAGTTTGAATTTTCATTGTCCATATAATTTCCATTCAAAGCCCTCCCAAATTTTCTCCGCAACAAATGAGAAAACCGTTTTTATTCCCTACCACAACCTCCACATCAATCTCCTTATAAACTCAATTCCAATACGCCTGCAGTTCCACTCCACACATAAAAATATTGAGTACAAAAAAAATGGGCGGCGACGCTCTCCACCGCCGTCCATACAACCTCTCCGGATGCATGTCTCCGTCGTGCGTGGATGTGGCGGTGCAGGGAGATTACAAGCGCATCCCCGCCAACAGAAGCAGCGGCGGCAGGGAGGACAAGAGCCCGCAGAGCAGGAGGTTGAAGAAAATCCTCCGGAAGATTGCCGATGAAAGCCGGAGCATTTACGGGCCGGTGAAGCCGACCACGTTCCAATATGACGCCGTCAGCTACTCACAGAACTTCGACGAGGGATGCTACGGTGACGACGACGAGTGTGTCCGTCGCCACATCCGCATAGTGCTTCATGGTTTCCCACGTCCACAGTACTAAATTTTTATAATTTTTTCATATATAATTATTATATTGATCTATGATTGATATGAGACTCAATCACACACAAAATAAACAAGTTTCAATATTTCATTAGTCATATATAATTATGTATGCAAACATTATGTATATGTATCATTGCTCAAACGTAACTTGATTATGCAAAATCTAATTTAGCTTCGTAATTTGGAATAATAACTTTTTTCGATAGTGTATGTAGACCTTCCGAATTAGTCATTTTATCATAATAGCCTGTAAATTTACAGTAGAGTGATAAGGTACAGTACAATTGACAAGTCAGATGTGGTAAACGTATGTCGCCAAAGTATTTCTAACTAATGATATTTGGGTTCAAATGTCACTCCAATATCACGAGGCATTATATCTTTGAAAATTCGGGCAAATAATAAAGATCATAGCTTCCTGGAATTCTTTTCATATAATATGATTTGGAGTTGTCGAGGAGATATTGGAGCATGCTTGTAAGTTGTAAGTTCTATGTAAGGAAAATTATGATCCGGGACGATCTTTTTTTTTTTGATAGGTTGATTTTTCTTTTTAAAATGGGGATAGATAGTGTTTCTAATTTACCATGTGATTCAAACTATCCATCTATTTGGTCAAAGTTAAAGCGAAAGACCAACTAAATCACAATATGTTGTATGATATGGGAAGATTGTCAATGAGATTGTGTATCACGATTGTGATGTTTGTCTTAAAAGGGTGAACGAGTGCATTAATATTTGGCTACCATACGCCGGCTATAAATTGTAATGGGGTAAGATGCATAATAAAATACACTACTACATAAGTGGATCGAGACAGTAATACGACATTGTTCATAATTTTGCGTTTATTAGACAAGAATTCTTACTCAAGCCTCTCATACTTTGTGTGTTCAGTGTGCTAGTGAAATTGAATCAATTTGTCATTTATTTTGTGAATGTGAGCATACTGTGAACATATGGCATAAAATCTACTTTTGGTTACAAGTTCAAAGATATCGGCACATGAAACTGATACAAGGCAAAACAAGTTCTGATATATGGATGGCTGCTTCACGGTTATATATGGGTAGTAGAGCAATTGTGTAAGATTTGCCAATGAAAAGTTGTGGAATTTGGTTGAACAAATCAGATTGATGTATGATGCTGGTTGCAAACTCACCATAAAACACCAACAATGTTTGGTTTGATAGATTGTCTAAGAGATCTAATACTTACGCTAAACTTTTTTTATAAACCAAACCCGAAATGAAAATGGAGCGACTAACGAGCCCATAATGTTTGTACAAAACTTAGATGGAATACCAAGGCTCGTTTATTACATATTATGAATGTTCGGATGTGTGATCTGAATGTTCAGATGTGTGATTGTAAGCCCATACCCCAATATGTAATGATCTGACCATTTATCCCACCAAAAACTTATGTATCCTTTCCCTATCCTCCATCTCGTGTTGTGTTATCACATCCTGCACTGCTACGAGTCTTTTCCAAGTATGTGAATCTGTGACTCTGGCTGTTGCTCTTGTTGTAGCTGTATCCTTACAGTACTTACTTGTCAAGAACCCTGCACAAAGATACTGTCCATTTATTTACCCTAAACTTGCTACTGAGAAAATTGTAGCTTTTCTATGTCAGTTTATGCTCTTTTACACTTCAAATTTGATTGTAAGCTAGTCCTGCGAAGGAGTTTGTAGTTTTTTTGGTACGTTAAAGATTTTATAAACTTTGTAAATTTCTACATAGGAACAAAATATTTGGGCTTCCGGCCCAAATTTTCTTGATCCACCTCACTGCTCTTACATAAGACACAGTAGTTTGTAGTTATGCATTGTACATTAACAGTTTTTGTTTCGAAATGAAATCTTAGGAGAGGTGTTTGCAAATTTTTGTGGTTATGCAGAAATAGCTTTTGGTATTCTTAAAACCGCCGTTGCCATCGCCGCGGCATTCAACCCCACACACCGGCCGCCCCTTTTGGTTTGTTTGCCGCATCTTTGATTGTTTTTTGCAGAATGAAACGAAAACATTGTTGATTCCGGCGACCCTCTCGGTTTGATGACCCGCAACCGGGTAGACCCATTGACCCGCGAACTTTTTAATAGTTCAAAAACGGTTTTGATCTCAACCGTTAGATTTGACATCAGCTGGCTAAGATCGTTACTGGGGAAATAAGGGATTTGCCGGGGATAGAAAGAAAACTGCGTTAAAGATTTTATAAACTTTGTAAATTTCTACATAGGAACAAAATATTTGGGCTTCCGGCCCAAATTTTCTTGAT
>JAOYMZ010047007.1:0-14475 GCA_025802335.1 Pinguicula primuliflora | reverse complement strand
TGTGACATATGTGGCTCACTCATAAGTGACCATGCCCCTTGAGAGCAAGATTCTCACTCAAATCACATTTCATCCTCGCATTTACTCTTCCATCTGTCAAAACTCTGCCAAACAAAATCAACTTTGGGTCTAAGAAGTTGGCACCAAATTCATAGTGAGCAGTTGGAATTTTGATAGTTTCGGGTGACTGTGAAGGAATTTAAAATGACAAATGTCTCATACCGTTTGTACAACTAGAGTCTATAAAAGAAGAAATTACCTAAACATTTCAAGAAATTATAGTACTTCGGGCCTTGCCAACATAGTTCGGCCTGGGCAAGATTAACAAGTCTGCCCTTGGTCCAAAGGGCCATTTAAATTAATGGTCAGCCTAGTAAATGTTTTAACTTTTTTTGGGGCGGGCTGGGGTGCTTGGGCTCCCCCAAGCACCCTGCTGGATCTCCACCTGGATTTGCATATATTCTTTTATAGTCGGACATGTTTCTGTTAAGTAAGTGTTTTGGATCTTTGCTTATAACTTTTGTAATAAGGTAAGGGCAAAATTTGGTTATTACTCTGTTATGGGGTAAGGAAACCCTCGAGTTGTAGGATGTCACAGGTTCTCTGTTGAGTTTTCAACAGCTGAAGAAGACCAGTGATGAGGTATCATAAGGTGAAGATCTTGTGATAAGGAGTAACCAGGAATGTGGAAGGAGTAAGTCTCGGTATGGATTGAGTAGTAAAGCTCAATCCATACTGAGATTTCAAAAGGGATTGTCCAGATATAGGAAAAGGAAATTCAAAATTTGATGGTTCATCGAAGTCTGCAAATATAGCAGAAGAAGAAGATTCAGAGAATGGTGACAGCGACATTCTTTCTATTTTATCTGACAGATTCTTAGATTATGGATTTGGCATGTTCATGCCGCATCACACCCAACCAGGAGTGGTTCGACACCTACTAATTGGTGAATTCTGGTTTTGTTCTGATGGAAAACGATACATCTTGCAAAGTGGTTGGAATAGGAAATATCAGGATTAAGATGTTTGATGGCGTGATGAGGACATTGTGTGATGTTAGATATGTGCATGTCTGGATAAAGAATCTGATTTCATTGGGCACTTTAGATTGTAACGAGTTTGTTACAAATCTGCAAGTGGGATAATGAAGGTGAACAAAGGATCGTTCACAGTGACGAAAGGACAGAAGCAAGCAGGAAATATCTGCATAGTGTTAAGGACTATAACTGTAGGTAGAGTTGTCAGGGTAGAGCTTGAATATGACAGTACTGTCCTATGGCATATGCGGCTGGGGTCAGCGTGGGATGTTCGAGCTTCACAAGAGAAACATATTAAAGGGTGTTAATGTATGCAAGTTGAATTTCTGCAAGTACTGCGTTCTGGGGAAACAGAACAGAGTGCAATTCAAGACAGTGATACACAAGACTGAGGGAATTTGGGACTATGTTCACAGTGATGTGGGGGGGTCAGTCAGGGTTGCATCTCGAAGTGAATGCATGTATTTCATGAGATTCATTGATGACTACTCGCGAAAGGTTCAGGTTTACTTCAGACAACACAAATCTGAAGTGTTTGTCAAGTTTAAGTTGTGGAAAGTTGAAGTAGAAAATCAGACAGGAATGAAGATTAAATATCTTCGGTCAGATAATGGTACTGAGTACACATATGCAAAATTTCAGGAATTATGTAAACAACACGAATTAGGAGACACTTTATAGTTCGCAAGATACCACAACAAAATGGTGTGGTAGAAAGAATGAATAGAACGATAACTGAGAAAAGGCTCGATGTCTCAGGCTGAATGCAAGGCTTGCAAAGAATTTCTGGGCAGAGACAGTAAATATAGCATATTTCTTGATTAACCTATTGCTGAGAGTAACATTAGATAGGAAAGCAGCATAAGAGGTGTGGACGGGCAATAAGGTAGACTACTCGGGTTTGAGAGTATTTGGATGTCCAGCTTACGTGCACGTTTCTAGTGAGGAGAGATACGAAGTCTAGACAGTGTATCTTTTGGGGATATCAGAAAGGGGTGTGAGGTTACAAGCTATGGGATTCGAAGGCAAACAAGGTGATGATTAGTAGAAATGTGATTTTTTTATGAAAAATCCATGTTACAGCGTAGTCAAGAAGAAGAGAAACATGCAGCCAAAAACTGCAGCACCAAGGATCATATGTTGCAGGTGGAGCTCGACAGATCGGGAAAGATGAGAATACTCAATATGAAGAGGGTTCAACCTCAGGTGATCAACAGCGTAGTATTGCCACAAACAGTCTCAGACGCACTATTAAAATGCCTACTAGATATGGTTTTGAGGATTTGTTTTTTCATACACTTATTATCAGTAGCGGAGATCCGACAACTTTTGAGACAGCGGTACAAAGTCAGGAGAAAAGTAGATAGATGGGTACCATGATGGATGAGAGAGAGTCTCTGCATAAGAATCAGACATGGGAGTTCGTGGAGCTTGCCGAGGGGAAGATGATAATAGGGCAATAAGATGCAAATGGGTGATAAAAAGAAAGAAGCGGTTTCAGGAAAGGAATGAGAAAAATCTAAGTCTCAATTAGTAGAAAAGAGTTACTTACATAGGAAATGAGTAGATTATGATGAGATTTTTTCTCTTGTGGTCAGACACACTTCCATCAGGACATTGTTGGCACTAGTAGTACATTTTGATATGCACTTGGAGCAGATGGACGTAAAGACAGCTTTCCTTCATGGTAATTTAGAGGAGCAAATTTATATGATGCAGCCTGAAGGTTCAGTCTCCCTGGAGAGGAATATTTGGTCTGTAATTTGAAAAAGTTTCTTTACGGGTTGAAGCAGTCTCCAAGGCAGTGATATAAGAGGTTTGATCTCTTTATGACTCGGATCGGCTACAAGAGATGTGAATATGATTGTTGCATTTACATGAGAAGTCTTGATGATGGTTCATATATTTTTCTATTGCAATATGTGGATGATATGCTAATTGTTGTTAAGCATATCAGTGAGGTGAACAAGTTGAAGAATTTGTTTAGCATTGAGTTTGACATGAAGGATTTGGGTGAGGCCAAAAAGATTATTGGGATGGAGATTCGCAGGGATAAAGCTACTAAGATATTGTGGCTATCTCAGTAGGATTATATTAAGAAGGTGTTGGAAAGATTCAGAATGGGTCATGCAAAATCGGTGAGTAAACCTTTGGCGAATCATTTTAAATTGTCTACCTCTTAGTGCCCCAAGACGGATGGTGAAGTTCATGACATGTCAAAGGTACCTTATGCTACCGTTGTTGGATGTCTCATGTATGTAATGGCTGTACGAGATCAAATTTGACATAAACTTTGAGTGTGATTAGTAAATTCCTTTCTAACGCGGGTCGACAAAATTGGGATGCAGTCAAGTGGATTTTCAAATATTTGAGGGGTACATCAGATTATGGTATCATGCTCAGCTGACAGCCGGTTGATTCTTCGGTAGTGGGATAGTGGATACAGACTATGCAGGGGATTTGGATGACAGGATGTCTATGAAGGATTATATGTTTACCCTATCGGGAGGATCGATTTGGTGGAAGTACATGGTACGACCTATAGTTGCATTATCTACTACTCAGTCAGGGTACATGGGAGTGGTTGAGGCTGTTTAGGAAGTTTTGTGGTTTACAAGTTTGGTTAACGAGTTGGGTGTCCAGTAAGGTAGAGTTCAGTTTCATTGTGATAGTTAGAACGCCATTTTGGGGGGTTAAGCAAAATAAACATTTTTGTTATATTATTAGGGATGACAAAAAATGCCCGCTCCAGTGGGCCGCACCGACGCGGGGCAGGGGCAGGTCCCTGGGTATAGGGAGGGGACCAGGACCCACGCCAGACCTGCAATATTTTAATATATATACATTATTTACTTTATTATTATTTTTTTAGTTAGAGCGCCTTAACTAGGCAAAGATCCAGATTTACTATATTAGAACGAAGTATATTGATGTGAAGTTTCACAAGATCAGAGAGTTGATTACTTCTGTTGAGTTGTTACTTGAGAAAGTTTATACTTCTTAGAATGCAGCAGACATGTTGATAAAACCTGTTACTACTGACAAGTTCAAACATTACTTGGACTTGTTGAATATCTCTAGTTGCTAGATGGGAGACGGTCCCCCACATCAGCATTCTAGGTGGAGTTCTCGTATTGTACTTCATTATTTTTCTCCTAATAGGTGAATATTCGTCAAGGTGAAGATTGTTAGAGTATGTGGATCATATTCAATATGTGTCGGTCGTGGAGCGAGCGGAGCAGAGTAAGGTCGGGCTGCTAAGTAGTGGGGGAGCGTGGGGAGCACGACCCTGGTGGGCTAGGCATGACTCCAACGGGTTCTAGTACAGATTAATTATGTAATTAGGTATGTAGTGTAATTGGGCTATGGGCCTGCATTAGGGTTATGTAAAAATACTCCGATATTGTAATCATAGTAAGAATCATATGTGAGTGGTGGAAATAGTCAAAGGAACCAGACTTTTAGAAAAGACCATCAATGATCAATAAAATCTCTGCTCACTCTCGTGGATGTAGGCACATTGTCAAACAACGTAAATCTTGTGTTATTATTTTCGTTATTGTTTCCATATTAGATCGTTATTTACAACTATTGCACGACCGTTGCACAACAAGATACTGTATTGAAGTTTGGTAGTAGACAGCATGGCTGTTACACAGATGCACCTAAGAAACATAATACTTCAGTAGGCTGGGGTCTCATCCCGTCTCATCAAAAAATGTGTGTCTATTCTGCTTCAAGACAATTCCCATATGATGGATGACAGCCTTCCATGGCATCCGTGTTGTTTCGGGGTAGATCATACTCTCTTAGCCAAGTTGACCATTCCAGAAACAGCTTATTAGGTTTGGCGGGGCATGACACTCCAGATGCGAATGTGTTGTTGGAATATATTGCAAATGATTGAAAACAAATTTTTATAGATCTTTCTATTCAAGTTGTCTCGTACGGACACACTGTGCGTTGAAAGTAATTTCGGCATGACCGTAGTACTAATCATCAATATGTTGGTCGCTCTCGAAGGCTACCACAACAACTTCCCAATGTGAAATGCTGCATGTACTTAATTTTGCATGTAGCAAAATGACATCGTTTTGAGCCAAATGGTTTTTCTAACAAAACCACATCGTTTTGCTACATATACTTAATTTTGTATTAAAAATTAAGTACATGTAGCATTTCTCCTTCCCAATACACACCCTTGCTCAAGAGAATAAACTCTATAAGGAGAGGAAGAAGAATTGTATTGATTAATCTCTGTGTGTCCAGAACCCTAGCTATAACCCATATATATAGGAGAGAACAACCCGGAATTAAGCCATTTTAAACCTGTGAAAGACATTATCTCAACATGTGTATATATATACTTGTGTGTGGATTTCTATGCATCTATATCTTATCCTAGCAATTACTATCTTCACAAATGTTATTTCTCATGTTCTTACCATATAGTGGCTCTCACCATATTTTCGCATGAATATGGCACTTAGAGCGTACAGTATAATCCCAGAGATCACATGAGATCATCACTAAAGGGAAGATGATTCTTTGTCCCTTTTCATTCTTATTTGATGTCACTCAGAAATGTTCCTTATGAAACTCGAATTTGGTAGAGCCCTTCTGGTTATATTCATGGCAGAGCTCGCTGAGTTCTTTGGCTAATATGGGCACCCCGCAGTAGAAAACTCCTGCTCAAACATACACTGCCACTTAATGTCTTTTAAGGCATAAAGAGAAGATGGTGTAGGTAAGGTTACGAATGGTTTACTGACCTATTCTTGCGTTGGCATGTTTGGTGCCGATTTTAGAGAGAACTTTCTTCCAATTCGGCCTTGCAAAATGTGTTCTAACCTGCAGGTTTCGTGGGGTTCTTTAGTACACAGATAAAATTAGTGTTCGAGGAAGCGTTAGGCGCACCCTAAGCGCTCTCGGCACCTATGCGACCTAAGTGACCGCCTTCTCGAACAGAATATAAAACAATAACGAAAAGGTTTGATATCATAAGGAGATTGAAGTTCTTACCCTTGTGCCGGATACGATGTCTACCCCGTTTTTAGCATGGTTAAGTGCCTGAACCATGGTTATGAGAGCTGATCGAGCATCCCCTTCTTCATATACACTAGTTAAGTAATTGTGCATCTCAATAACACCCTAAAATGGGCATTTTTCTAATGTCAAAATGGATGGTATCATGACTATGTGAACTTGAATGCTGCATTATTACCCTTTGATCAAGTTCGGCAACCTCGTCCATGACTCCTTTGAACCAATCAAATGACCCTTGCTCCCTTGTGACCCAGTAAAAGTAAGCATTGGTCGTTCTTAGCATTTTCCTTCGCTTAGGAGAAATCTTGGTTAGAGAAGAGCCGAATGAACCCATACTCTGGTCTGATAATCTGCTGAAGTCTGAAAGTGAATCCTGAAATAATGTAACATCTTCAGTTTTGTGCTTTATCCATCTGTGATATTCAAGTATAAACAGAAGTGATGGTTACAGCTAACTCCTCCATTTTAACGATATTGTTGAGTAAATCTTTCAAGATGCTGATAAAAGGCGTAGCTCCAATCCCTAGGCCAACAAGTAAGAGGACATCATATTTGCTGTAGTCTTGCGCTGGAGCTCCATAAGGGCCATCTATTAGTAACTTCGGCAAACTGAATTTAGATTGAACTTTCAGACCGTAGGAGAAATAGAGTAAGCTTAAGGTGCGGAATGGTAGTTGCCGAATAAATGAGTTATATAGTCTCCAAATAGTAAGTTGAAAAGTTTACCTTTTCGTGGTAGTTTCATCGGCTCGAAGTAACCCACTCTTTCCTGAAACGGGAGGCTCACATACCTCTGTGAATACCCTCTTGAGCTCTTTTGTCCAGTCGCCTAGTTCCCGTATGTGGATGCTAACATAATCATCATCAGGTGCCGAGGTAATTGAAAATGGATGCCTGGTTATGTAGAATTATAGACTCTTAAGTTCTGACCATATGTATGTTTCGAAAATTACTAAGGGGAAAATATAGCGCAATTTGAAAGAGCGAAAAAACTTCAGGTACCGAATGGTATGTGTCAAATTCTAATTATGACCGTCAGATCTATGTGTTGGATCACAATCTCGACGGTCATAATTAGAATTCGGCACATAACTCAGTATTTAATGTTCTGCACTACCTCTTTATTTGAAATGTGATTAGATGAACATGAAAACTTTATCTTACCACTCAAATGGAGAAACAGCTGGGCACTGAACAAACACGTATTGACCGCTCTTGTATCTGAACTGTGCAGGCTTTGTCATTTGTAATGAGAGGACATTTCCTGGATAAATGGCTACCTTGAAAGGTCATACGATGAAGTGAAACGAGGATCAGTTGTAAACATGACATGAACTGAATGCTAAGAAATTGTAAATCATCATCATTGTACCTACTTTCAAAAGCTGGACGCTGTTTAATCCTGCCCTGAAGAATCTTATGGTTCTTTCTCCTGCATACAGAAGTACAGGGACTGCAAGATACATCCATGTCTGCAACCACAACACATGAATTGTTTAAGCTCCAAAATGTTGTTTTCAATCAAAAACTTGGAAGAGTTTCAATACACACCGTCTTTTGGTACCAGAGATGGACGAGATAAAGGAAAGTTCCATGGATGATAAGCAAGATGTAGACGATGATGAAGAGATGATGTGAATACCAGAAAGCATTGTATCCAGTTAGCCTGTCCAATGGCTTAGGCAGCTTAATTAAACTCCGCCTGAACCACCGGGTGGCCAATGTGAAAGCAATAATCATGAAGATCACCATCAGGATTCCTGTGACGCCCTCAGTCCCCTTAGCTAGGTCCATATACCGGGGCTTCTGAGAGCCGAAGTAATGAGTCATGTAAAGATTGTATGTGGACATGGACTCGTTTGTAACCCTTGGAAAGTCACAAGCAAGGTGGTTGCCCGCATGGAGTATTACACCGACAATGATTGCTGCAGCAATGGTCTGCTCATGCAAATATTATCGCACGGCAATTGGCAAGAAAGTGATGAGAACTTAATCTTTGTTCTAAACTCATATAAGTCAATACATGAAAAATAGTATTCACGCCAAGAGTGCGCTTCACATAGAGGTACGTATCCTGAAGATATCATAAGATCTAACTAAGAGGTGCGATGGAGTGCAGGTTCAAGTTTAAAAAAATTTAGGAGGTGTGCCTGCACTGGGCTGTGCACGTACATAGCCTCAATGAGAGACTATTAAGGAAGGCCAATGTCAAAGATTATCACGTTCACATTAAGTTGACCTGCTATAGGTTCAACTTAGTGTGAATTTCATGTATATGGGCTAGGAATCAAACCAAGACCGCTTATTTATTCTTAAAGTCAGCTAAAAACATATGAAACAGGAGAAAATAAAACAATAATGATAGTAGGCCCCGGATGAAGTGATGTTAATCTTTAAGGAAATATTATGCAACAAAGTATAGTTTGTAATACCTTGTGAAAGTTGATGTTGTCATCAAATGGCAGGAAATGTCCTAGACGTGACGATCTGAGCCAGGTGATAGTGTTCCTGCAAACAGGCAGCAACACGAGAGCCATGTTAAGTTTCAATGTTTCAGCTGAGCCCTTGGCCGTGGCAAGACAGTAGCCCATCACATTGAACGCGTCTTTATGTTTGTACTGATAAAATTTCCAAATGAACAGTCCGATCATCACTATAATCCATGCTATAATCACCCATATTCTCCTCCAATTCTCGCGGAAAGAATAGAACCATTTAGAGATCATTCTTCTGATCCAGCCTCTGTGCCTGAGGCCATGGAGGTTTTGGCTCAGGGCCTGGCTTGTGTAGCTGAGTGCTTGGCTGTAATTCATGTAGGTGTCCTTTTGAAGCAACAGTGTTTCCAGTTGCCACAGCTGCATGTTGTTTCCGAAAGAATCAAGGGTAGATTCAAGATTCAAAATCATCCGAGCTGAGATACATATATTTTTTTTAACATAGCAAACATATCCTCAACAAATATACAATTGGACACCAGTTATTCCACAATAAACCATCCCATATTTGGGTCTGGCCTTGGAAGAACGAATATCTCAATATGCATGCGTTTTTGAGGATAAAGTTGTCCCATACCGATTTCATCAAATCAAATTTACAAGTATAAATAGGATTGTGGGCTACAATCAATTATGGTTTTTATGAGGATTGTTCACCTTCCTAATTGAGCATTGCTTGAGGCTTGAGGAGGTTGTCCTATACCGATTTCATCAAATCAAATTTACAAGTAAAAATAGGATTATGATCTACAATCAATCACTACGTAATGCATAATAGTTAGATAGATCATGTAATCAATACTTCTTGACCTATCATGCATAAATGTATACACACACGAGATCTTGTCTGTTTTCTAGATGTTAGTTGGATCATGGATTTCCACTCAGAATAGTTGAAGCATGTGTTTGAGTGCTCACAACACGCTTTCTTTGTCATGGCAGCAGGCACCTTTTTTTGGTCCAAATTTGTGGTGTTGGAATGCAGTTTTAAAAAGTCGTTTGCATATAAGATGGATAGGAAATGTCAAAGCGCTGGGGGAATTTGTGACAGGACCGAATCACACATTAAATATTGACCTCCAGCTCTATCCATCTACTGTCATTCCTTAAATTATTATGTGATAGCAGTCTACGAACAAATTTTATAGGATTTTTTCTTCATATTATTACAATTCACTTTCTTCACAAGAACTTGGTCTTCTACGGGGCTCACCTACCAGGAAGTAGGTAAATAATCACTTATCGGAAGAAATGGCTAAAGGAAAGATTTTACTAAATCGTTGTGCATTTTTAAGTTTTTTTTTTTGTAACGCTAATTCCAAATTGTTTTTAACTAATTTAAGTCGGTATCTCCTCTCTAGAAGCTTTATTAAAAAAATAAGAATCTTAAAACATCTATAATCTTAATAAAATTGCTTTCATGCCGGCCCATACCATGCTGGAAGTTCTTTCCACTCAACACAAATATTGACTAAGCGTCCGCTTATGCGACAAGGCCGTTTAGGCACTTGGTGGTCCCTGACTATCTAGGAACCGTCCAACACCTATAGAACACTGATATTTATATACTAAAATAAAAGGCATTTCATGCTTTAAAAATGATTTTCTAAATGCACATTTTTTAGTTTTTTAGGTATCAAATAAGGCTCATACATATTTTTTTCGTAGCCAAAAATGATTTTGGTTGCAAAGTGACTCCGAAACTAGAGTTTCCACCGAACAAATCGTTGGAATCAAAATAACTGATCAAGAATTTTGATTTACAGAAATAGAAGTGAAACAAAAATGAAATGTATCACCGAATATATTAATATATTTAACTTTGGTTTTCTCTGTCGCCTAATTACTGACTTTTGGGGTTTGTAAAGTCAAGGGCGATTAAGTTTAGTTGTACCCATTTTTCATTCTGTCATATTCCAACTACCGTGGTTGGTGTGAATTGCGTATTAAGTTCGTACTGAAATATAATATTGCCAGCTTAATTAATACTATTTATGCACACCTACTTCATAACTTGCAGAGCAGCAAAACTAAAAGAAAGGGGTCGAATTAGTAGCATATGGTAGTTTTGGTAAATTAAAAATAAATAACGTATTTAAGACTTGTTACCTCTATATAGCCAAGCCTCTCTGGATCCAATTCTTCCATAATTAGAGCTGCATATTCCTCAGATTGATCTTTCAATCTGGATAATTTATTTGCGGATGCACTTACCATAATAATCTGCAAAACAACATTTAATAAATTAACTAAGTTTTGTGTCCATGACACTATAGTCTTAAGGCATGAGCGTTCAATCATTCAAACCTGGATTGTTGAATTTCAACCAAACATTACATAATATCTTTTTTTTAAATAATAGAATATCATTTTGATGAAATTAAATAAGTGAACTCTTAGTGTGAAACCCTTGTTGCTTAACAAAAAATGTGAACCATTGTTTAAATTGGAGCCATCATAAATAATGAATTTGACAATGTCGGAAATTGTCTCACACGCATCAGAGAAGTAAAGAAGAACCAACTTAGATATGAATGAGCGGTTATGATCTATCACCTTGTGCTCAAAGTTTTAATGAAAGTAACTCACATCTTTCTATTTATATTGTCCCCCACACATATTTGCGCACATTAGATTGAGCCCAGAGAGAAGGGGACCTTTTTTCTACTTGAGTTTACCTAGTTGGGCTTGAGGGGAGTGTTGGAATATTTTTCCACACGCATTAGAGAAGTAAGGAAAAACTAACTTAAATAGTAATGTGATGTTACATCAATTACATTAGACTTAATGTTTTATTAAGAGTAACTCACATCTTCCTATTTAACTTGACACACATGCCCACACGAGACCCGAGCTCAGAGAGCATGAGGGTCTGTTTTCAACATAGTATAAGAGTCCATGGAAATCCTAAGAGTATTGGGCACGAGAGAAGTCCTAAGAGTATTGGGATCATGGAGAGTTCGATTGAGGGATTTGCCCCAATTGAGGTTTTTGACTCACTTGAGAATAATCTGTGTAGTAGTCCAAATTTAAAGTTTATCTAGTTGGACTTGAGGTGAGTGATGAAAATTATCTTACACGAATTAAAAAAATAAAGAATAATCAACTGAAAAAGATCATGGACAGTTCGATTGAGGGATTTACCCCAATTGAGGTTTTTGACTCACTTAAGAATAATCTGTGTGGTAGTCCAAATTTAAAGTTTATCTAGTCGAAATTAAGATGAGTGTTGAACATTATCTTACACGAATTAAAGAAATAAAGAATAATCAACTGAAATAGAAATACAGTACTATCATATATCGTGACCATTCAAATTGAAATCATAGAATATATACCTATTAAAAAAATCATAGAATCACCTGTCCCCCACCCCCCAAAAAAATTAGAGCTTATACCGTCCCTGGCTAGTAGTTTGAGTTACATAAATCCAAGACTTAATCCCGAATCCCCGAGACGTGGCGAAAACACATTGCACCCCAACCGCATATTCGCTGTCCCACATGATACAATGTCAGTGCTACATGAGAATCCTACCACTTTGTTACCCTTATCATGACCTCTAAAAGATGGTAGCTATATATAATATTCTCATAAATGTACGAAATTTTAGTGACATCTTTTGGCCACCAAATTAAAAAAAATCGAAATTCTCGCGGTTTCCATACTAAAAAACTACAACACTGATATAAAGTACAAAATCAAAGTATTTAACTGGTTTCATAAGCTATTGATTTGTCATTCAAAAGTTACTCTCACCTAACTTATGACTTTTAACCTTTTTCTGATTTTTTTGTAGATAAGCCAAAGCCAAAGCTGATTAATCAAACACTGCAAAAATAACTTATACTGTGAAAAAGGTAAAATGAGCTGTATAAAAGACAGGCCACGTTCCCCCCAATTCATTACCCTTTTTTTAGGTAAGTAATTAATTACCCTTTTTGATTGGTAAAAACAAAGCTCCATAAATTACCTCCTTCACCTCCTCCTCGGTTATCCGTCCGTCTTCATTTTTGTCCACCCTGCATAGTACTAATTAATCAGTAATTATGGAAAGGAATGAGATAATCCCATGCATAATTACTAGGTTTAAACTTAAACTCGGATCAATCTTCTTTTGCTCACATGTCGAAAAAAGTCTGGAGCCTGGAATCGAAACTTTGATCGGTAATTTGCACCCAGAACTCGTAGAGTTCCTCTCTACTGATCTTATCCACTTTCAGTCTTCTTCTTCTGCTCAATGCGTCGAACAATTCCAAGGCAAATTCCTTCGAATCTCTCATCCCTTTTTGGAAAAAAAATTCAGGATCTCTATGAGCAGACAGAAATTACCAATGGCGTTTGATGCTCAAATTCAATCGAGATATTACCTATGCATTGTGCAAAATCTGCGCGACAGAGGCAGCCGTCTTTGGCGAGTTTTTCGAAATTGTTCTGGACTTCATTCCAGGCATCGATGTTGTTTTTCTTGGTATTGCTGATGAATTTAAGGCCTCGGAGGGCTCTCTGAGAGACAGAGCGCGTGCGATCCAATTGCGCACGGTGCCGGCGCATCGACCTTGCGGCCACTGCCGAGTCGAGGCCGATGCTGCTGCCGCCGTTGCCGGAGAGTATCCTCGACGCGCGGCCGTGGCTCCATGAGAACCTCCGCAGCTCATGGGAGAGCTGTTTCGCCTTCGCCCGTGCCTCGACTTTCAAGTCGTGCGACAGCTGGAGCAGCCGATTCGAAGCACTTCGTCTCATTGTCGACGATCGAGATGTGGAGGAAGACGCCGGAGTCTGTATCTCGAAACCGTCGATCCTGACGGCCGTCGCTGGCTCGACGCTCCGGAGGATAATCGTATCGTCGTCTTGGAGATCAAGCGTGACCTCCACGAACTCCGACGCCGCCGCGTCGCTCCAGGTGGACTCCGAGTACTCCTCGTTCGCCGGAAATGATCCCTCGGTGGCTGATTTCCAAACAGGAATACTGTCGGAGCCCCAACGGCGCTCGTGCTTCCCGGTCCCTTCCATCGGACCAAGAAACCAACACAACTTTTTCTAAAAATTTTCTATCGAACACATGAAAATGTGATGGTCATGTGGAGCAGTTGTACAATGAGGAAAGTGGAGGATCGAACTTACACCGGCCCAAATGAAAGGATTGCGGACGGCACGCAGAAAACCAAGTACAAATGGGGAATACTGAAATTTATAAAGAAATTCAAATGGAGTAAAACGCGTCAGGAAATAAGTAAAACGACATGCCACGCGGAGGTGGTGAAAAGTAAGTCAGTGCACTGCCAGTGGTGAGATTATAGAATAATAATATAAATACATAATTTTTTTCAATTTTACAATTGTTATTATAATTTAGTACTTAGTTTAACACAATTATTTTTATATGTGATTGAGCTCATTTGCTCGTATATAATTATGTATAAAAAAATAATATAAATCTATATCTATATATTAAGTGGGGAAGGAAACGACATCCTCCTTCTCTCACAGACACCAATTTTTGTGCCGTTTTACACGTCGTTTTCCTGTCTAACCACTAGTGTATTGCCCGTGGCCTCAGGCCACGGGTGTAAAGGTGCAAGTTATAAGGACGACACCAAGTGGTAAAAATAGTCATTCAAAAGTCGGAGATAGAAGAAAATGTCGAATATAATGTACTACAGCAGAGTTGTCCAATATAGATAGCCAAAAAAGCAGCAGCAACGGAAGAGTCTTCTCTACAGCAGCAGCATATCTTCTCTACTATATATTGCCCTGCCACCGGTTTAAAATTGAAAATTGTACAGAGGAACTGAAGTTGCAAAAAGTCGCCACAAAAACAGAACTTAACAAAAACCCACCATAGTGCATACTATCATTACAGAACCCCACCTTCAGATTACAAATACTATCATTGC
>JAOYMZ010046996.1:0-14476 GCA_025802335.1 Pinguicula primuliflora | reverse complement strand
CTCTAGTGTCTGCATTATGATTGATTCTCTGCAATTTTGGAAGGATATTGTAATGTAAAAATGGGTTACTGGCAATGATGAAGTAAGTTTTACTTGTGGATACGTCTTCACTTTTGGTGGAGGGACTATATCTTGGAAGTCTGCAAAGCAAACCTGCATTGCTAGTTCTAGCATGGAATCAGTGTTGATTGCACTTGAGTTAGCTAGACAAGAAGCAGAATGGTTGAGAACATTGCTGGCTGACCTGCCAATGTGGGGGAAGGCATCCCCCAGTCCATTCACTGTGATCCACAGGCAACTATCGCAATTTGCTAAGAACAGTGTGTACAATGGAAAGAAGAGACACATCCAGATTCGATATGGAGTAATCAAGCAACTTCAGAAGACTAGAGTAATGACACTGGACTTTGTGAGATCCGAGAAAAATTTGGTAGATCCATTCACAAAGGGATTGTCAATGGTACAAGTTCTTGATTCTGCTAAAGGAATAGGATTAAAGCCTGCAGGCTAGGAACCTTTTATTTAGTCTAATTACATTATCTGTCTTATTTGAAAATTTTCCTATTTCTTGATTAGTGGTTGATATATGTATTTATTTGATTCCTGATTTATTCATATGTCGCTATTGATTATGGTATACTAGCTTTACATGAATATAAATGCATTTATCTTCATTGTTGATGTTTAAAGACTCACACCCATGCGTGGGTGGTTACACTGAGTGGAACTTGATGGGTCTATTGAATGAATAATAACTGCGGAGACTTGTTCAATACTAATCCTGTCAGATAAGGATAAAGAATTGCGATTCTCCTCATCTGTGGGGGTAGGTTACTAGTAGTGATTCCTATACATGGATGATCCCCATGAATGGAATGTCTGACCGTTTTGCTGGTGGATCAGGGGATGGTAGAGAATGGGTATAGTTGGCTCTCCCATGCATGGGATAAATGGACATGTGCTATATCTGCTATTCTCCCCAATTGAGGTGTAGAAGACGGACCCAGACGGACACTGATTCGAACCTAGCAGAGGGAAAGTGAGAAAGTAGAGAAATGCGTAGTTGGCTTTTTCATGTGTGGGGTACAGAGACATGTACTACATAGGCGATTCTCCTCACACGAGGGGCAAAGGTTTGAATATTCAAATGCAGGTTTCTGTCTTGCCAAAAAAGTGGTGAGAGTAAAGAATCCGGCAGCCAGCTCTCCCCATGCGTAAGGGTAAAGAGCTATGGGTAGCGTTGTGGATTCTCCCCACTGAGGGGCATAGGATGGAAACATACGACTCTCCCCATGCGTGGGGGTAGAGATCCATAGGGACGCCCTTTAGTTCTGCTAAAGATTGGGGCGCAAATAGTTGAAGTAGCTGACTCTCTCATGCGTGGGTGATGAGCCAAAATTATACGATATTTTTAGGCTCATTTAGCTAGAGATTCATTAGTAATTTTGATTCATTTGCCCTATTTTCGCTTGATTATTCTCATTTCGCCCCATGCAACATTTTGGTATATTTTATGGATTTTCAATCCATTTTGCACACAAAACACAACAACATGGGCGAAGGAGAAATCAAAGTGACTGCTACGCTCTTGCAAAAATCATCTCTCCAACTAGGACTTAGAAAAATCTATAATTTCACCAGGAGCTAGATCAAAGAGTCTTCTACAAGTTCTATGTTACAGAAAGGGCAGAAAATGGATGCAAGATTGAGTTTGAGGCTGAATTCACAAGATGTGTCCAGATTCTGCGCAATGTCAGAAGTACCCCTTGCCCGAGCCATATCTCCTACATGACTTGAGGGACTGATCTGTAATTTCACCAGCATCTAGATATGAGACTCCTCACTTTGATTCACGGATTGTCTTCATTTGGCGCCAAAAAGATAGTCAAATCTCCAATTACCGCAAGTGTATTCAAAACCGGTGGAAAGACAACCTTGTCCTTACCAAACAAAGAAACCTAGCACAAAAATGAGGGGGCCTGATGGTAAATGACAAAAACTCGCTCCTACTTGTACCAGAGGCCCTCATTTCCTCAGATTCAACTTTGGGAGGTCGAAACCTAGAAGGGGAGGCCGAAGCTTGTGGAGAAGGAACCGAAATTGGAGAATGAGGCTTAATACCGAAGGCAGAACTCGGAGTGCAAGCTTCAGGGCTACACCAATAGGAGTTTTTCTTCCCTTCTCTTTTATGTATTGTAGTAGCTTAGTCATGAGCTAATTATCTCAACCTAGGGCTTCAGATTTGTGGATTCATGATGCCTTAAACCTTGTCATTTCGGATTAATGTCTTAGTTTACTTTCTCGTAACGTATGTCATGTGCTTAATTGATCTTGCATTTCCTCCAGATAGCTTAAAGATTGAATCTTGCTTAGGGTGTTTGCTATTTCGAATTCATTCATATCTTGGTACATAATGGGAGGAAAAGACGGCTCATTAGTGACAGCGTGAGCCGAATTCATGGGGTGACAACGTGAACGAATTCGACTACCTCCGTTCATTGTGCGAGAGTGAGTGAGTCTCGGGTAGTTAGCCATTTGCTTGTCTTGGACCTTTTTCCCGAGGCCTAACGGACAAGAAAAGAGGAGACTTACATGACATACACATTGCAGAATAAGGGGCAGCGCGTTCCTAATTTCCAATGTCATGTTATTGTTTAGAGAAAGTGAATGAAACATTAATTCCATAGTTAGCAATTAAGGAGCTAGTGATGAAGTAAAGACCAAGCCTTGGGTACTTCTCCGCATTTTTAAATCCCTTAGTGAGCTGATCTTCGAGACTAATGGGGTGACAACGTTAGGATTGATTATCATTACTTTATGTCAATTTAGTTTAGAGTAGTCGGTCGTAGTTAGAACAAAAACCTCTTTTAATCTTGTGGCGTGTTTAGGACTATTCTCTGTGGATATGACCCTTACTTCCCGTAAGGTATTACTTGTACGACTGTGTATACTTGCAAATTAGTGTGACGTTACATTCGTCCCATCAAGTTTTTGTAGAGAGTCATGGGCTACTTGAAGATTCTACCCATTTGTGGGGGCATAGGACCATGTGGGTGTGACTGAGGACGAGCTTTAGGCTCTCAATGACTCTCTTCATATGTAGGGGCGAGTGAGTCACCTTAGTGAATGTGAATGTTGATCACCTTCTATGAAAGATGTAGTCAATCTTTCTAGAGCGTTCACAAAACGAAGGGCATGCACATAGGCCTTGTAAATAAATGCACAAGTGACAGTATCGCGGAGATTGTACACCTAAAAGGACATTATACACGTGGTGTGAAATTAGTGATCCGAACCCAAATGAGTTCAAGACTTAGTTCACTCATAAGTTCAAGAGTTCAAGACATAGTTCAATCACTCACTGGGCCACTGTTGTGATTTCACCTCACAACTTGTCAATTCAAATCGAAAGATATTGACATTTAAAGTGTATTACTCTACCTTTGCTCGAAGGGAAGACTTTTTCAAGTTATTTGTGGGGGATTGTTGGAGAAATGCCTTGTAAAAGGTTTGAAGTGAAGAAGGAAATCTTTACTTGTCCCATACCGATTGTGGAAGGCAAATGTGAGGGGTTTATATACTTTTACCTACAAGTGGGTTATGAAGTGTTGTGAGGAGATGGGCTCTACCCTCGCACACTGCCGCCACCACCGTCCGGCCCGGTCTGGTCTTGTCCATGCGCGCGCCTGCTCGGCCCGGTCCAGTCCGGTCCCGTCGTGTGTGTGTGCGCACTGGGCCGAGGCTCTCTTCCAAAACCCAATATTTGTTTTGGCCCAGAAAGATATTAGTCTATTTGATTTTATTATTTTTTTGGGCAATTCCTTCCACTAAGAAGATGAAGAGATATATTTGTGGATATGTATGAATAATGTTTACGCATTTTCTAAACGTGGGATAAACATTAATATGAGTTTTCGGAACCTTTGAGATCGTGACTGTTTGAGTTATAGTGGAACTCGAACTCCTTGAGGGCATAACGATTCGTGTTATAGTGGGAGACAAACTCTTGTGATCTCACCTATAAATACATCACAAAGGGTACTTGAAAATTCATCTTGCAATTAGCAATCCACTCATATAACTCTCTCTTCTCTGGGGTTCCGTTCGAGCAAGGGTTTGTCAAGGTGTGTCTTCCTCCACCCTCACATCACGAAGTGATCGTGTGCAAGAGGTAGCTGTGTTAACCTTCGGGAGTGACTGGCGTTCTGACGATTAGCAACACGGTCGTGCTGAAATCGCTTTCAAGGCAGTATGCGCATCCACAACGCAGCTTGAATAAAGAAATTCAAAAGTCCTCATTTTGATAATTTGCACATATTTACCAACAGTTCTTAAGTAGGTAAAACATCATTTCAGCAAACAAGCATGACACATGACTTGCACATTCCTCCCCTTCATTCCTTAAAGTCGAGAGGGCAACTAGAATCTTGCATAACTTGTAGTTTCGTGGCTTCCCCAAGCCACAAGGCAGCAAGGATGTCATAATCACCAACTTTTCAGATTACAGACAAAGCAAGAACATAGATTTGAAAAATCACCACACGAGAACTACATTCAGTAGAGGAGATGACCTCAAAACACCAAAAATCTGACCTACTCTCAGACAAATCGACAGAGAACCTTCCCATACCCCCAAACCACATCTTAGGGACAAACTATCTACCTTTTAGTTCACAATTCCTTTTCCCGTAGTGGCTTTGAGGCTTTCCCTCCTTATTTCTCTTCCGTTTTCATCGTGCCTGTTCCCTAATTCACAGAGTCACTCAGGTTAGCCCTTATAGAAAGGGTTCACACCAAGGACGGACCCATGTATAGGGGCTTGGGGTACAACTCGGGGCCGAGTTTGGGTGCGCCCCAAAAAAAATTTTGCCTGGCCCAGTTCTTCATCAGGCCTAAGCTGGCAAGGGAATAAATTTATTGCCCATAAATTAAAAGGCCAAACTGGCCCTCGTCTGCGGTCCGCACCCGCAGAACTCGAATCTCAGAAGACGGAAGAGGAAAACTGGCGAAGAGCTCTTGCATTCTTCAAACATGGTAACAATTTGCCCGTATTTGAAATTGGGCCCAAACAATACATCTGAGCTCGGGCCTCTAAATAAATTGGGCCCGACCATAATTTTTAGGTTCAGGCCTCGTGAGCGTAGGTACGCGTGTGTATATTAATTTTATTATGAAGGTGAGTTACCCTCATTAAGGCCATAAACTTATGGTGATTGAGTTTAGTTCATGTTCCTATTTATATTTGAGAATTTTTTAGTGAACTTCCAATGTGGGACAAAAAACTACTTTCAACACTCCTCCATCAAGTCCAACCAGGTAAACTCTGTTGTACTTGGACTCCCACAATATATATTTAAAGTGTCTCATTCAGTCATTCTACAAGTAAGAAGCGGAAGCAATTGAGTCTGAAACATGGCTCAGATACCATATTTCTTGAGTTATTCCTGTCGATTCTGTTGATTTTTCCGCTGCAAATCAAGTCAATAGCAACCTTAAGCTGATTCTCTACATCATTTCTGCTAAATGGGCGAAAATCCAGAGAAAATCGAAATTATTTTACCATTTGTTGCACAAGTTGAAGTCCTTCCAGCCTTTGCTGCTATATCAGCCCCAGCTCAGAACACAACTATTGTTGCTATAAAAAGGGGATCACAGATATGTGACTCTGACGAGCCTGGAATGGCATTAGTAACTGTTCATTTTAACACCAGGAATTACCAATCCTGGAGCCATGCTATTTGCATGGTGCTCGGAGCAAAGCGTAAGCTTGAACTTATTGACGAAACTCTTGAACCACCTTATGATGAAGCGTCAGAGGAATATCAGTATTGGAAAACATCGACCTAATGGTTCCCTCTTGGATCTACAACTTGATAGATCAGGAGGTGCTTACCGGATTCCAATATACGACATTTGCCAAAGACCTTTGGATCGAGTTGAGGGAAAGTCTGGGTGAATTTAACAGGCCAATGGTCTACCGGGTGCACTGACAGATTGTTGAGATCAAGCAGCGTGCTGACAGTGTTACCGTGTACTATAACAAACCTAAAGGCCTCTGGAATGAACTATAGTATATGCGCCTGGTCGTGCAGTGCAAGTGTGGAGTGAACAAGGTGTGCGACTTCGGAGGTCAAAAGTGTATTTTCGGCAATGTTGTATAAGGTGACGAGGTGTGCGACTTCGGAAGCGAAGACAGGTGCAAAGGCGATGATGACACGAAAGTCGATGAATGAGACGACAATAAGGTCGAAGGCGATCACGACAAGGGCGGCTGAATCGGCTAAGGCTGCGACAGCGACATCCATGATTAAAACTTTTAAACCCTAGATTTTTCCCTACCGGAGATTATAAAGTAAAAAGTCTTTCGACTGATGATGTGATCAGAAGTTATTAAAACAGTTTAGTATTTTATTTCTTTTCTTTTTTTTTTTAATATTTTTTAAGTAAAAAAATAATAAATATAAATAAAAATGAAATAGTAGATTATTTTTCGAAATATAATTTTGTTGTGGTTATTCATCGAATTTATTCCATTTTTCCCCCTCGTTTAATTAGAGCAGATGTTATTCATCATTCCAGCTTAAAGAAGAGTACCTGAAAAAAACGGAAGAAAGAAAGAAAGAGTACCTGGAGTTGAGACTGATGAAGCTGATGTTTTGTCAGATAAGAAGCCTCCTTTCTAGCCGAGGATCAAACTTGGAGATAATATGAGGTGATTACTTGAATTTCTCTTGTTTAGTCATAGGGTTTTAGAAATTTCCGGCGACTTCGTCGCCGGAAACCGGACCAAAGAATGGGGATTTTCATCTATAATGTATAAGCTTTCCAATGGTGCGACCAATTTCGAAAACGGATGTTGCTACGAAAAAATTGTACACGGATGAGCACGCAAGGATTGAGCACAGAAACCGCTCCCTTATTTTCATTGTTCTAACTTTTATTGTTAATATTTAAAGGGGGCGGTTCTTTTGTCATCTTCTTATACATCAATTTATACACTCCATTTTAAATCCGTCCACTAGCATCGCCCGTTGACGGAATTAGTCACATCGTTAGAAACTTTATATATAGAAGATCACATGTTCAAATTTTCTAAAACCCTATTTAGGACTACTTAACCCAAGGGAAAAACATGAAATCCCATTAAACGATGATAAAGTCATAAAATATTTGAGGGTCTAACGGATTGCAGCAATGTGATTTCTTACGCTTTTACCTTATATGGATCTGATGGACCTTTGTTTTTCCTAGAAAGAGGGAGGTCTATTGCAGATGCTTCTCCTCCATAATCCCTCAACTACACTATGGTTGCACCTTGATCTTCCCTCCAGTCCCGTTCCTGGGATTTGCATCAATATCCCCATTTAACACGAAACCTTGGACCACATAAATCAGACAAGCCCATAAGAAGGTTAAATTTCTGAATCCTTTAAAAGGACTGAGGACCCAAAAACTTGTGCCACGCTCCCATCAACCCTACCATGGTAATTAATAATGATCAGGTGACCAGACCAAGATTTTGTCAACTGTTTTTCCAAATGAAAACTAACTTCTGACGTTTACTAAAAAGGTCTATACTTTATAGTATCTCTTTTGTTCTTTTCTCATGCTGATGTGGTAGTAAAACTGTCCTGCTCTTTTCTAACAAGGATAATTAATACAAGACTGCGGCTTGTCCCAATTTAGCTGACATAGTGGTACCTGTCATAACGGTATTCCACATACAAACAGCCGAGAATGTAATTCATCAGAAGCTTCCATGGGAGGTCTTATCAAAACGCCAGTACGATAAGACATGGGAACTTAAAATGTTTAAATTATCATGTAGAGTTTAATTTTAAGACAGACAATGTACTTTCGACGGCCTTTAATCCCATAAAACTAGACTGAAAGGTACATATAGCCAAAATCATCCTAAGTCTTTGATGCACATATACAGACCAATATATACCGCTACCGCTACCGCCTGAAAAATGAAATGTGTTCCAACAGCAGCCATCAGCATTTTAGCTTTCCCTTTGATCACAAGGGAAGACAATCAAAATCGCCAGGTATTATCTTTGGCATTGGGTATGCAATAACATATCGTTGGAGGTGGCATCTGGGTCCAGATGATGGGCCAGATGCGGATGATTGATCAGCTGTGATCAGCTGGGCCTTCATGTGAAATTTCGCGAAACGGTTTATTATAGAGAACTTCTCCAGTTCCTGGTTTTCGACTTTGATATCGACCATCGATAAGCTTTTTTCTAACCTGCATTATAAGTTCATAACGAATTCATCTTTCCCGAAGCATATTACAAAGGTAAAAAGATTCATTAGGTTAACAGACTTTCAAGACTATGGAATTCAATGATGGTTTCCCCATATTTAAGGAACATGGTGAACTTAATGAAAGGATGCCAGTGCCTTTCCCACTCAAGCATCTTTCATTATCACCTAGGGAGTAGAAATGTTTCCAAGAAGAGCGGTGCTAGGCCGACCGAATCCAGACAGAATTTTAAACAGAATGGACGCGAAATGACAACTAACCCTCCCACTTGCCACAGAAACACACTCAGGGCAGTGGTAGTTTCGTCATTTCACTTCCGTTCGGTCTAAAAATTTTCGGTTTGCTTGTAGTACTCATAGCATTTCTCTTCGAAGAATAACAAGTACTTATCATACCTCGATAGTTCACCTTCAAGCTTCTTCACTCGACCAGTGAAACCTTCCACAAACTTTGAGAAGTCACATTTGTTTGTTCTCTTTGTAACTTCTAGTTTGTTCGCTGGCCTGCACATTTTGAAAAACAAAATAGGTGTTCACTTTGAATAGCTACTTTCAATCCAACACGAGGAGTAAACTTACACATTATCGGTATCTGAAAGTTGTTTACTAATCAGGCTGCATGCGTCCCCTAATGCTAATCTGGAAGCAAAATACACCACCGCATCACAGTTCGGAGTGGCATCTGCACGGACAATAACAGCCGGTGCAGGTCTAAAGACCTGCTGCATAAGTTGCGTTGTAAATATAAGCCGCCTTTTCGATTGAAGCATTGGCAGCTCATCAACAATTTCAGCTCCATCTTTAGCCTGATTGCAGGAATGGGTCAATTAACTAGTTTAATGAACAAAATTACAGAAAATGTTCATCAGGAGACCTGCCCCACCTTTTCTTGCCGTCGACATGAAGCTTCTGCCCATTCTACCTCAGATATGCTGCCAACAAAGAATAATTCAGCGTACATCATCACTCCACATGAAAAAGGACATTAAAAACTGCTGATAGGGTTAATTATCTTTATGTAAACCAACCTCATATTTTGAGGTCTTGGTCCTTCATGATTAACTTCTTTGTCCCATGGTACTACGTCAAATGCAAGGACTTTACGTTTCTTCGATATGGAAACATCCAAATTTTGACAAGCTGCATTTGAAGGAGACATAATATTGGGCAACTGTCCATTACCTAACAAAGAGGAAGCTGAAGCATGCCATACTCCACTTCCTTGGCTGGTATTACAGGGATTTCCCAGCAAAATGGTACTGTTCTCTAGCAAGTGTCCAGTTCTTAGCTGAGAAAACTGCTGAGGTGCATTAAAAGTGATACTTGGGTTATACATCGGGAACATATGGTTGTTGCTCAAGGTTCCCGGAGTATTAAACCAAGTTGGAGCCATTTGTAAACTGATTGGAGGTGAATTTGCTCCATTGGATGTATCATTTACGCCAGGGGAGCAACTACGGTCATCAAATTGTCGGAGGATCTCAATTTTCTGATAACTCTGAACGTCAGCTACTGATGCTAGTACTGATGAAGCTTTGCTTGACTGATCTTGTTGGGCCTCCAGAGGGAAGTTCCCTCCATTATGGTTCCCACTGGTAAATGAACCAAGCTCTACTTTGCTTTCTACTTTTTCTTTCATTGGTGACTTCTGCCTATTCAAAAGCAGCTCTCGTGCATTGGCAAACGCCTGGTGATAATGGCCATCATACCTAGTAGGCAACTTTTTACCTAAATCCATTTCACTTTTTGGAGAATGTACTTGGCTAAGCACACTATTCTGATTCAGATTTTGGCCTGTCTCTCCAGTAGAAAGGGCAGAAATATCATTTTCTGTTGCACCTGCTTGATATGAAGGATGCTGAGCTATAGAATTTGTAGGCGGTATTAACTTATGCATCTCAACTGAGTTGAGAGATCTTTCATTCTCCAAGGACTGCTCGTTGGGATCCCCTGAATTACATTCTCGGCGGCTAGAAGCAGAATCAGAGGACTGAATCAAATTGGATGAGAACTTGTGAAATCTTGGGGAAGATAAATCTTGCTGACTGGTGCCATGTGGACTGTGAATGGGTGACTCCGATGAAAGCACAACACGCTGTGACTCAAGTGACGGCCCTGATGGCTTAAAGTTAACTTGGGATGAAGCAATATTATGCTCTGGGAGTTTGGCAGTCGTGTGACTCCGCGCAGTCTGATTCTTAATGTCATCATTCGTGTACGGACTCTGAATGGATGTCAAACCTGAGTTCCCCTGCAAGAAAGAGATCAGTCTCAATACTCAATGCAGGTAGAATCCTGTAGCAATATTTTCAAACCCTCGTTGCATGAAAAAAATTATGCACAGACCATTGGGCAATAAGTGACTCTGGCTTTCAATTGCATTTCATCATTGGATATGTCATCCTTATGTAGCAGTTCGACCATACTTTTACTGCAAAAATGCACACAGTTAACAATCAGACAAGGAAATCATTATTACTTAAAGAATGACTTCGAATTGAGATGAAAGTGTTGAGAAACATTAACAAATTCCAAAACAACCGTTGAGCAGTCTTATTTTGTCCACGGAAATCCGAAGAAGCAATCAGAGTTGGCAATGGCACATCACTGCCTCCAGACACCATCTTCTGTGTTTCTACAGAGAACCTGTTAACATTGAGATGATTTTCCTGCAACAAGAGAACATCAGATTCACCTACTGCCATCATTAAGATCCTATAGACGTTACCAAAAAAATTTAAATTATAGACTTGATCTTGCATTAGATGCTTTCAACTTTCACAAAGACTTAGTATCAGAAAGCATAAATATTCATGCAGGTATTGAATTTATAATTAACTATGCTGTTTATTCAGAAACATATGTTTGCAAGATTTTCAGACGCTTGTATTTTGTGGGTATGTGTCCAAATTTAAGGAATTTTATAACAGAACTATTGAGGATAGGGAGATTTCTCCACTCAACCTGATCAAAAATATTTTGTATACCATCAGATGAGGAATTCAATGCACTCCCGTGAAGCCATAATGAGCCTCTCACGTCATCACCTGTGAAAGAGCGAACACCTCATTGTTTGTTTTAAACGGAATCAATATATTTTAGCTTCATAAACCACTTCGTATTATCAAGTCATTAAATAGCATGATTTTGTGATTTTCCAAAGTTTTCTAGTTAAAAATTTCTTACCTTGAGAAGGCTTAGATGTAGTAGGAAACAACTGACTGCCTCCAATGGGATACTTCTGTTGAGATTGCTGGCTGAATGTATGGGAAGCATTTAGCTGAAATTCATCTTGCTGTTTGGGATTTTGATGTCCTGACTGCTGAAAGACAGGGAAGTTGATATCGGCTTTCTGAAACTCAGAACTTGGTGAGGAAACACCATGCAAGTTCCTATCAACCCAATTATTTTGAAGCTTTTCATTACTAAGGATATTTAAGGGCTGATTGTCAGGTGACCGGTCTAAGTTATTGAAGCTCAACCCACTCCAGTCTTCTTGAATTCCATTGTCACTGCTAGAAGTTTCTGCAACAGCAGACTGCATCAGGGCACTCCAGCTGCCACTTTGTACGGACGACAAGGTATCCATGCCACAATCAACTTTTCCCTCAAAACCTCCTTTGCCCAATTTGCTGCCACTAAACGACAAGCCTATGTTATCATCGGTGTTGTACAGAATCTTCCGTTCAAGTGGATCTAGAGTAGCACCAGACTCGGGCATGGTCACATTGGACGTATTTCCAGGAGAATTTGCAAGCCAGGAAGTATCATCATGTATCGAAATTCTAGATTTTTGACCAGAGTAGTTTTCAGAAACGCCATCATTATTTAAACTTTGAACTGGAACCTGACCAAAAAGATTATTTTCCTGAAATATTTGTTCAGGCAGCAATGCAGCGTCTGGCATGCTATTATTATCAGATGAGAAATTGCCTTGTTGATTAGAGAACGAGCTGGATAAACCCGATGGATGCATAGCGGACATACCAAGTGACTTGCCATTGTTCTTGGCCAGCATACTAGCAGATTGATGAGACAGGCCTTGGAATTGAGAATATAGGTCTAGGCGATTAGAAGAGCCATAACAAGAGCTGTCAAATCGTGTCATCGACAGACCCAGACCATTGTTCTGACATTGTGAAGCAACCAATCCATTAGGGAGTCCTTGAAAAACACCAGTTCCACCATGTTGCATCATATGCATATTCCCCATGGCCAACATTTGAGATTCACGAAGTGGTTCCCCATTAGCTGTTGGGGAAAACTGGATGGACGAAGCTTGTTTTAATGATGCCAATTGATTTATATAGTCTTTGTTTCTGGGATCACCCAATTCTTGAAGCTTCTGAGTCCGCTGAAGTTCCTGTAGTTGTTTAAACATAATCTGCCGCTGCAACATTTAGCTTACGCTGCGCTGCTGACTCTCATAAGACTACCCCAACGAAAGAGAAACTTCCCGAAAGAGACTACGATATGAGGAAAGAAGCTGAAGATGAACGGTAATCCAGGAATTCATGCAACAAATTGACTCTGCAAAGCGACTCAGTCCCTCAGACAGCTAAACCACATATATTCCCTCCTCAAGAGGTGGAATATCTGTTAAATTAGCGTAAGAAAAAACATTATTAAGATTACATTCTACATACAGAGAATGAACTTCATATTCATCAACAAAACAACGTACTAAGTCCCAAAAGGTCAAACCAAAGTAGACAAAATGAAGTATAAAACAACTAAATCCCATATAAGAAACACCGTTGCTACACCAATTAAATTTATTTTCAATTGCATCTCTAGTAATTCCAGCCACAGAATTGACCATGCACAAGAACAATTTAAGGTCGCAGATAAAAATACCAATCCAATCTAAAAGACTCATGCATGTTGCGACTCTATTAATTTCTTAAAACCAAACATAAAACGCTCAATTTAAATCAACACCAGCTCCATACCAGTCAATATAGGAGCAACTGACAGCATTTCCCAGCTAAAATTACAACAGCACAACCCAAAAATACAAAAAAAACTTACCAAATCTATTCCTTGGGCAACGTAACTAGCAATAAAGGCAACAAAAATTGAAAGATTAAGCGTTTAAAATGTGATCTGAGACAAATAATTGTGGGTAGTATGGACGGTTTCTTCCAACTTACTGTGATATATCATATATGAAGCAATTCTTGAAATTGAGATCTCAATTCTCAATTCGCTTTAGCTCCAACTCTCTCAAAGTCGCTGAACACATCCACATAATAGTATAATATATGATATACGAATAGGTGGCTCGCTAATCGCTGTATACTCCCTCTTCTCTGCCTCTCTCTCTCTCCTTACAACAGTGAGAAGTTTTGGTTTTTTGTTTTTCCAGACAGGGACTCGACTCGAGCAATAAAAGCCGTCGAAAAACTCGTACAGCAAATAAGAAAAGCCGTTCGGTTCGTGTCCGAGCCTGAGGTACGGACGAGGTCGCTGGACTACCGAACCGAAGATAGGTCTGCGTGTTTTGAGCCTAACTTCAACTTTAAATTGCACACGTTGATTCTGATATTTAGCTGACACTTCACACTTTGACGACTGGGATTGAAAAGGCTTTGATAGGTGTGAAAAAAAGAGAAGGATGGGTTCCGGCCTCATCCACGCGCGACTAACTGCGAGTAGCTGCTCATCCTGTAAGAATCAATTTAATTCACATATTTATTCAAATGAATAAACTAGGGGTGGAATATTATATTTAAAAAAATCAAAAAATTTAAAGTATCTAACATTTTTAGTTAAATTTTTTTTAGCAATGCAATTACCATTCGGAAAGAGATGATCAAATTTCGGGTAGGATCTACTTACTCGGCCCTAGAGTCAAATATTAGACCTGTGATCTTTACCCGACGGGTCAAATGGTCTATTGCTAGATCCGTGACCCAATGATCGGGTAGGGTAGTGTTTGTTGCTAGACCCACGACCCGATCCATCGACCTTCTCGAGTCTCGGAAGTGGAGCGGGTTGGAATGAGTTTGATTTTTTGATCTCACAATTATTTCGTATAAATTTATATCTATAAATAAATAAAATTGAAATTAATATTAAATTACAAACATAACATTAAACTATAATAGTTAAAGGGATAAGTTCCAGTGACATGATTTTATACATGCATGCCACTAGGATTGTCCGTTGACGAAATTGGGCACATCGTTAGAAAGCTTATACA
>JAOYMZ010046975.1:0-14482 GCA_025802335.1 Pinguicula primuliflora | reverse complement strand
GAAACCCATGACCGGTTCCGGCATCATTTCGACGCGAGGATTCCAGAACCGATCTTATTTTTTTATTTCGGTGGCCGAAAACCTACCAAAATAGGTGTGTACCGAAATTCTGGACAAGAAATTTCGATACACCTAGCATCTCCCATCTTTTTGTGTGATGAAGAAGAGAGTTCCGTTATGGTGCACCGCTCACAGTGCACCACTATTGTGCTAAATTGTTTTATTATTGGTGTGTGGGGGCTCTACTCACATAATTGTGAGTAGTGATGTTAGCGCACCGCTTTCAATTTCTGTCTTGGCCATAGAAAGTGAATGATTTTATTAATATTCATATTTTTAATATGAGATTTATCTTAAACATCAGATTAATGATTATAATTTGAGAGCATAAGCATGACATGAAAAAATTTCTACTTTCGATTGATATATAGAGATTAGGAAAATGCTCTGTGTACAAACAAGGGATCGAATTTTCATCAAATGCTCTGCGTGCAAATTGATGAAAATAACCTTGACTTGACTGTGTTTCTGTGCTTAGTGGGGAGTGTATTTTCGTCCTTTCACACCTTTTCGGTTTAATATTTCGGTCGCCAGGTTGTGGAGAAAGAAGGTGGCGATTATGAATACTCGGTAGACTCCATGCCTCCAAGATTCATAGAGCCGATTGTGATGCACGGAGTTCTGCCAAGACGTACGACAAGCAATTGCCGAAGTAGGTTTCCGACAAAGGGGGGTCGATATGGGATCTTATGTCGTCGGCAAATAAGAACAACTCCGAATTTTCTTTGAAGTGTTACAACTCCGACAAGCAATTACCATCACCATGAAAGATGAAACGTGAACGAGATTCGAAATTCTCGCTGGGACCAAATCCTTGAGCCTTTTCGAGGATGGGCTTAAAGTGAATGTTGCTGGGGGCTCTGTTCGTCGGCAAGGAGAAAGGTTGGGTTATAACCCGATCCGAAAGCATTGGACTCGCGTTTATTTATTACTATCCACTAACTATTATTGGAGGAATTGGAGAGTATACAATGAGCTCATCACTGTATATTATGAATACTCGGTAGACTCCATGCCTCCAATCCCGCAGTGCCACATGAGCACTGCATAGTATGCAGTAGGAGTGGACAAATGGGACGATCCAGGAACCGTTTGGACCGACAACCGGGAACAGTTTTCCCATTTTCTCGAAATTATCGGGAATTCAGGAAAACGGGACGATTCCAGTCCTGAAAATTCAATTCCCGTCGGGTATCGGGACGATTCCGGGTACCATATACCCTTATCGGAAAATACCCGATAAAGAACCGATAAGGAACCGATAAGGAACACAACATAATTTTCCCGATAAGGGACCGTTACCGTCCCGATAAGGGACCGTTACCGTCCCGATAAGGAACCGCTAAGGGTTTAATTTTAAAAAAATAAAAAGAATTAAATGAAAAAATTAAGAATTAAACCCTTATCAGTTCCTTATCGGTCCCTTATCGTAACGGTAATGGTCCCTTATCGGGAAAATTATATTTCATTCCTTATCGGTTCCTTATCGGTTCGGGAATCGGTTCCTTATCGGGATCGTTACCGATAAGGAATCGTTCCCGAACCGAACCGATACCCATATTCCCGATTTTTTTCGAAAATGTGGATATTCGGGACGGTTTTGATTCCGATTTTCCGATCCCAGACCTTAACCGAACGGGAACGTGTATTGCAAATACCCGTTCCGAATTTTCATTTGTCCACTCCTAATATACGGTGAATTACTTCAGTGCACGTTATTGGAGCATTAAATTTTTCACATTATTTTTCTGAAAATTTATAATTTGAATTAAATAAAATAACCATTTCTCAAATTTAACCCATGATCCATATCTTAAGAACTTGCAATGCAACGGCAAGCGAAAAATTCAGTATCTAACCGACGACGATCTTGAATTACCCAAAAAAAAAACCGACGACGATCTTGTCCTTGATGTTTGCCGGATTCTTCGGGGAATGGATTAATTTGGATAACTCATTAGATCCCGATAATGATAATCTCTCTTGCCATCTATCAACACTGTAAATAGATGAAAGTATGAGACTGTGCTGTGCTCTTTCTCTATCAGTAGAGTAGATTACAATGGCAGATACATCAGCTAAACCACCGGTGTGCGTCACCGGAGCCAATGGATTCATTGGTTCTTGGGTAGTGAAAACACTTCTCGAAAATGGCTACACAAACATTCACCTGTCCATAGAACCCGGATCCGACCCGGCTCACCTACTATCACTCCCGGGCGCCGGCGGGCACGGCGTCAGATTCACTGTTCACGAAGCCAGCCTCATCGACGCAGATGCGATCGAAAGGGCGGTGGCGGGTTGCGCCGGAGGTGGGGTCTTTCATGTGGCGTCGCCGTGCACGCTGTCGGACCCCGTCGACCCGCAGAAGGAGCTGTTGGACCCGGCAGAGAAGGGAACTCTGAACGTACTCGCGGCTGCAAAGAAGTACCGGATCCGGCGCGTGGTGCTCACGTCCTCCATCTCCGCCATGGTGCCGAATCCCGGTTGGCCCGGCGGCAGGGTTGTTGATGAGTCCTGCTGGACCGATCTGGATTACTGCATCTCTCGCAAGGTCTCTCCCTTTTTTGAGCGAAAAAATGATATACCGATCATCGGTGATTTTTTGCCTCAGTTCTATTTAGAGCGGTAAACGAACCGACCTCGAACGAACAGACCATGTTTAAGCTCTGTTTGTTAAGCTTAATGAACGAACCGAGCTTGTTTGTTAACCTTAACGAACAACGCTTCGTGTTTGAGCTCTGTTTGTTAACGTTCACGAACTGTTCACGAACAGTTTGCGAACAAGCTCGCGAATGGGATGGTTTGCGTTCGCTCATGTTCAACTCGTTTATGTGTTCGTTTACATGTTCGAGATCGTTTGTTATGCAATAATGAGTAATGAAAATAATGAAAAGTAAGGAATAATTGATACTTTCACTATCATTTAACGGTTCATTAAAACAAAAACGGTCATATTGATAGATACACAACTGTGTATGATATTGCAATCACTTTAAACTGAAATTAATGTAACCGCTTTGGGTTGTTTGATATGGTATCAAGCATAATTAAAATCAATTTAAAATTTTAGCCCTTAACGATCATACAAAAAACTGTTTAACGTACAAAGATCGAACGAACAAATCCATGTTCGACCTCTGTTAAGATTAATGAATAAACCGAACTTGTTTGTTAAAGTTAACGAACGAACTGAGCTTGTTTGTTAAGCTTAACGAACGAACCGAGCTTGTTTGTTAAGCTTAACGAACCTTAACGAACGAACTGAGCTTGTTTGTTAAGCTTAATGAACATAGTTTCGTGTTTGAGCTCTGTTCGTTAAGGTTTGCGAACTGAACAAACGAGCGTTAAACGAGTCGAATTCGAGCTTGTTTACGAACGGCTTTGTTGGTTTACAGCCCTAGTTCTGTTCTGCCTGTTTGTTTATTATCAATCACCTGTATTTCATAGCCTGAGACTAGCATTTTTGCGATATTGATCCTTTTACACAATCGACATTGATGAGTCCTCATCAGTTTACTTCAAAAACAGTAACACATTATTTTGCCTTTGGTGTCTAAGATTCTCAAGCATTTAGATGCCACAACTAGCTATTTCGTTACCTCCTGTACGTGGAAAAGCATTAACTATGACAGTATTTTTCTCCTCCCGAACACTCGTGTCACGATTAATGAGTTACACTCGCGAATTGTATTCTTACTCGGATAAGATGAATCTCATATTTGAGTTAAATATTTTTGTTAATAATCACATTTTTATGATGAAATTGATCTTAGTCGTTTGCCGATGGCTAAGATTACATTCCAGGGCCATAGGACACAATCATTTGGGAGGAGAAGATTTTTCTGAACTATGAATGCAAGACTTGGTTATTTAATTGTTCTGCTGAAAAAATGGCACCAGATTAGGATGCATCCTTCCCAGGTAAAAGTCTAAAATGGTGGGTCTACCTAAAGTATCACTGTCGTTTGATTGAAGGAAGAACTTATTTCCATAGTGATGAAGTGGTCCTCAGTCGGTATAACGACTGGAGTCCGGTCACTAGCATGGTAGTGACATCGTCTTGATGACCTCAAGATCCAGAAGTAGAGACTTTTTTTGCTTTTTTATGTGCATTGAATTTAATGTTCTTCTCTCTTTTCATGGGATTGTAACAACTTCATTGCTATTTTGATGATAGAGTTGAGCCACAAGACTACTACTCCCTTCTGCTGCATACTGTAATTCTAAATTTCTAATGTTATATATGCATCTCAGCTGTAGCCTGAACAAAATCTGATATTGAACTGGGCATGCCGATCTAAGTTTCAAACTACTGACATTCAATTGCTCGTTGTATTGATTCTACTAACACGAAAATGCGGCATTGCTCACCTCGTAAATTCTGGAAATGCCAAATTGTGTATATACATCAAGTCATGTAATATTTTTCTGTTGCTCTGTTGCAGAAATGGTATCCAGTGTCCAAAACTCTTGCTGAGAAAGCAGCATGGAATTTTGCTGAGAAAAATGATCTGGATGTTGTAGCATTAAATCCGGCAACTTGCCTCGGTGAACTTTTGCAACCAGGACTAAATGCTAGCTGTGCAGTCCTGCAACAGCTACTTGAGGGATCGAAAGACACACAGGAGTATCACTGGTTGGGGGCCGTACACGTGAGAGATGTAGCCAAGGCTCAGCTTCTGCTATTTGAATCTCCAGAAGCATCTGGAAGATACCTTTGCACTAATGGCATCTATCAGTTTAGTGATTTTGCACAAAAGGTGTCGAATCTCTTCCCCGGATACCCGGTTCATAGGTCTGTCTATCCTTTGTGCATACTCCCCCTTTTGTGCTATTTTCATTCATCCCTCATTGGAATAACTTCATGCAACTTGCTAACCCCAGAGTTCGAAATGCAGCTTCTCCGGCGAAACGCAACCCGGTCTGGTATCTTGCGAGGATGCTGCGAGAAGACTGATAGCCTTGGGATTAAATTTTACTCCACTTGATGTTGCAGTCAGAGACACGGTGCTTTGCCTTGAAGCAAGAGGAACACTCAAACAGCAATGATCCATCATCCAACTTTGGCATATCATCTTTCTTCAATTGTTTATTTACTATCATAATGAAACCAATAAAACTACTCTGTATTTCTTTGGAAAGAAATGCAATTGTTTATTTCCTGCCGTTTTTACAATTCATCTATTGCTGCACATCTTGAATCAATACAGAAATGTGAGAAATTCTTGCAGAAACGTTCCATGTTACTCTACTTCGTGTCCATTATAGCATTTACATATCCCATTCAGACTCTCTTGATTTTTGTCATCCTAAAAGCTTTCACTACCACTCTTCCAGGCAAGTGACCGGCGGGGCCAGATTCTGTATAGTTGCCCGAAGACCACGGGTAATGGATTCATCATTTATTCTCTTCTTTTTTTAATATTTGTACACTTAAGTTAGAACGACGTCGTTTTGACTTGAGTACTCAATTGTGTACAAAATCTGCGAGTACATTTATCATTTTTTTTAAGTTCAAACTTGTGTAGATTCTCGTTATTAATCTTGCTGCACATGGAGTGTTTCATGTGATTAAAACCAGACAGTGCTGGAAGTTTGTTCTAATCATGAACTGTAGGCACTCCTGGCATTCCATGTGCTTGTATGCTATCACTATCCCCTCACCCCACTTCCCAATATTTTACATGGTCCATTACTTGTCCTCATTGTTTCTCCATATCGATATATATTTCTTTCTTCCATACTCTTCCCAACAGTCACGGTAGCACAATATGCTGGAAAGCCATAGTTGCAGACGATCCTGGTTAGTAACTCTTATTAGTCATTAAGGCGGAGATTGATTGATCAAAAAGTGATTGATTTGTGTGTTTTTTCTGTACCCACTTTCTGATCTTGAGGTCTATAAGTGATGATTCGTTGAGAAGGTATGTGTTCCATGCAAGTGAGAACTGCATACAGGAGTTGCTTTCTGCTGCATGTGATACTGATAGCTCGCGCGGTGAATGGAAAGTTGTGGCTGTGGAGAATGGCGTGGAGTTATCGAAATGCAGATCAGGTTCGAATCAGACATTCCGCAGCCGGCGAGTGATGAAAGCTACCACGCCACACATGTTCGTAACCGTGGCCGAGGACATTGATGCCGCAAAGGTTAGATTTGAAGATACTTGCAGCAGCATAGTGAAAAGTAAAAAGTTTAGCCGTGTGTGTATTGAGCTTTCTAACAAAAGAGAGTGATGAACAAACAACTCCAGTTTTTTCATGCTTGGGATGCGGATTTAGTGGAAGCCAGATGCATCAAAGGGCTTGAAGAAAATCTGAGTATCTTCCTTCTGAGGTTTGGGGAAAGATCCAAACCTTTGTTCAGGAACAGAGAATTCATAGTCTACCAACGACGGGAAACCATCGACGATGGGACTCTGGTAAAAAAATTCGCCATCAATGTTTTTTTTTATAGATAAAGGTATCGAACCATATACCTCCACATTCACATTGGAAGTTACTCAACTGGCTGTCAATGTGACAACACAGATAGAGACTGTACTGATCAATGTCACAATTCTGACTCCGTCCTACATTGCAATGCAGGTTGTGGCAGTGTCTTCTCTTCCTAAAGAGATAGCATCCGGTCTTCATCCCCATCCCCATCAAAGCAGCAAGTCCATTGGAGGGCTCTTGCTTCAATCTGGATGGGTTGTGGAGAAACTTCAAGATGATACATGCATGGTCACTTACATTGCTGCTCAAGTAAGAAAACTAAATATATATAGAGATAGATAGATAGTTTCTAGGTTATTGTTCAAAGTAGTTGAATGAGATTTGTTTTCATTGTTTTGTGCAGTTGGATCCAGCAGGATGGAGACCGAAGTGGCTTGTGAACCGTTTTCATACAAAATTTTGGACGATTATTGAAAATCTTAGAAACCAATTACCGACTTGTCCGCCCAACTCTAGACAAAAATGATGGCATGAAATATATGAATTTTTTTTCGGCGTCGAATCTATGATGCCGAATTTGTCAAAATCTATGATGCCGAATTTAAATGAAATGATCTCGGCCGTTGAAGCACAAATCCAACGGCCAATAATAGATTTCGGCACTATAAGGCAAAATTCGGTACCAGAATAAAATTCGGAAATATATTGCTTGTGCTTGAACTGTCTCTGTTTACTAGGTTGAATTATGAGTTATGAAGTACAAATGGAGAAATTTTGAGGTCTCGAATTATTGTCACGATTGCTATTTTTATAGTCCCGAATTGTAATCATGACCAAATCCAATAATCATGATCATTTAAGTGATCATTTCATCATAACGGTCACGATTAAAAATCGAGACCATGAACGAAAAAACTCGCCTCTCTCAACGAAAAATCCCTCGTCTCTCTCTTCGCCATGCCCGACGAAATGAAAATGGAGGCCAATCCGGCCACGTTGAAGGTTAAAAACAAGGAGATTCCGGCTCCGGATGACATGGATATTGCTGACCCTCTCACCGCCTCTCCCAATTGTGGTGTACCACCCCTTATTGTTCCAGTGACTGGTATGGCTCCCGAACCGTTGGCGGGGGCAGATCTACAGCTCCCACAAGGACTTCCGGCTACGGGGAAACTCACAGGAACGGATCCCCCAGGTTCTGCTCCTACGGTAGGCGAACAGTACGCTCAATTTCACCCTAGGTCCTCCTCCTCCACCACCCTAGGGTTATCTTTCCGGGAAGCTCTTGCCCCGAAAATTCCTCAGGAAAAAGGGGGGAAGAGCCCATTCACCAGAACTCCCATTACGATTGAAGATGGTGAGGTCCAACACACTCTTGTTGAAGGAAAACACCATGTCATTTTCTCGGACAGGATCAACTCGGAAATGGACCAAAACATGGAGTACACTGTATATATTAAACTGTTTAAGCAGATTATGAGTTTCAAATTCCTCTATCAGAAGTTGATTTTGCTTTGGCAACCTCGAGGTAATATTCATTTGCTTGACATTGAACGAGGTTACTATCTGGTGAAAATGGACTATAAGGAGGATTATTTAACTGCTGTTCTGGGTGGCCCTTACTCCATAGTCGGACATACGTTGAGTGTATATCCCTAGCACCCCTCCTTCGACACTCATTCGGATCATTTGGATTCGGTGGCCTGCTGGGTTTGCATACCAGGGTTATCGCCTCAATATTTTCAGGATGCTCTACTCAAAGAGATTTCCAGACCAATAGGCTCTTATCTGAAGGCGGATATTCACACCATTCAGGCAGACATGGGTCTCTTCGCAAGAATCGCAGTTCACCTGGATTTAACCAAGCCACTGGTTTCTTGCATTACGGTGCACAGAGTTGACTATAAGATTTGTTATGAAGATCTTACTAACGTATGCATTGCTTGTGGAATGTTCGGCCATTTAGCCAATACATGTTCTAAGGCCCAAGGAAATCCTATAGCTTCGGCAGGACCTTTGGAGGCTGATTCTGTAATTGGTATAAAGGTTACCTCCGATGGCAGCTGTCTTTCTTCCGGCAGTCCTGGATCTGGCATCAATACCCCGGGGAAAGGATTAGCCACCGTGCAAGCTGTTGCGAGTTGGAATTAAGGGTATGCCATGGCTTATTGCTGAGAAAAAGCACAGAGCCCCAAGAAGCACAATCCGGAGCTCCGACTATTCAGGTAATAAAGGGTACTATAAGTTTGGTACTAACTCACGTTTTGCTGTCTTGGCAGGGAATTCTGTTTCAGGTAGGTGCCCGAGAAAAGCTGGAATCCGCTGAAGCAAATCACACAGTGCAACAAGAGATTCCGATGAGCTCTAGAACTAAGCAACAATTCCCCTATACCACTAAACCCAAACCCAAGCCTCGGAAGCCCAAAATCCCAACTCAAACTCTATCTGTTGATAAGCAGAAGAACAAGAGTATCATCCGGTCAGACTTAGACTCTGTCCCCCCATCCAAACGCAAGCATCCGAGAAATTCTGATCCAACACCTTTCACCCCAATTGTTCTCCAAGCTGCCATCCAGTCTAACCCTTCATCCTCTACTGCTACTCCCATCTCCCCATCCGATCCTCTAGCTCAACCAGTTATTCCGGTGCAGCCTCATATTGCTATTAATGTGCTTCACTCGCTGATCGCTATGGAAGCAGTGAGTTCTGACCAATTGACAAAGGAGGCCCACCCTCGAGGATTCTACATTACAAGATCTTCGGTGGTTCCTTCAAGGAGGGAGACAGCGAACTCAGAGAAGGTCATTCCACCCGATGACCCTCCGGATGATAATGGTATGAATATTGACTCCGGCATGTTAGCTGACTCTGGCTTGCTACATGATCCAGGTATGCTGGTTGATCAAATATGTAGCGCTCCTGGATCCCCGAAGTAGCTGAGGGGTGCTCTCTGAACAATCATCCTCCTCCGTCCTCCTAGGTTTCGGACATACCTCTCTTCTATAGTTTTTATGGATTTTCACATCCTCTCGTGGAACACCCAAGGCGTAAGTAATCCGCATACTATAGGAGCATTGAGAGACATCACCAGAACCCAACGGGTTGACATGATATTTAGCCTTGAGCCAAGAATAAGTGGATTTGATGCAGATAGAATTATTACCAGCATGGGAGCCAGCTTCTCTAAATCCTTCCGCATAGAGGTAGTCGGTTTTTCCGGGGGTATATGAATGGTTTGGAAGGAACATATTGAAGTTATTATTCTAAAGTTCAATTGGCAATATGTTCATGCCATTGTCTCAATCCCGGGATATTCTTCTTTCTGTGTCACTGCGATATATGGTTCACCGAATCCAAGAATTAGGCGAACTCTATGGGATGAACTATCTCTATTAGCAGATGAGGTTAACCTACCGTGGATTCTTGGTGGGGACTTTAATCCGTTTTTATCTAGTGAGGACAAAACCAACGGAAAATTCTCATCAGGTTGTCACCAATTTAGGAGTTGGGTGGAATATTCAGACCTCAGTCCTCTTGATTTTTCTGGATCCTGATTTACTTGGCGCAGAGGTACTTGTCATGAGCGCATCGACTGGGTATTTGCTAATCCAACCTACTTACAATTATTTGATGGGAGTAAGGTGGTTCATTTGCCTCGTATCTGCTCGGATCACTCCCCTATTCTAATACAAATGGGCCAGTTTAATGATCCTCGGAACAAAGTTAGTTTTTTCAGATACTTAAAGGCCTGGGAAACACACTCACATTGGATAATCTGGTTGCAGACTCACTGGCAGAAAGAGGTTCCTCTCACCCAGGGATTACTGAGGCTGGTCGAAGATATCAGTGACTGAAATTAAATCATTTTGGGAACATCTTCCATGCCAAGCAGAAATTGTCCAACCGCATCCGACGGCTGCAAAAGGCCATTGAAAATCATCCAACCCGCTATCTCCGCACCCTGAAAACTACGCTACTCAAGGAGCTTGAAGAAATACTCACTAGAGAGGAACTCTTATGCAGACAGAATGCACGCTGCAACTGGATCACCCTGGGGGACCGTACATCTAATTTCTTTCACTCCAAACACAAACTTAGAGCAGGCAAGAAAGGGGGTTACTGTATTGAATTAGTGGACTCTTCTTGGTGCACTGATAAATTGGTCCTGGTTCAGGAAGTGACCGAGTATTACAGGAAAGTTTTTGCTGCCCAATCAGACACTACATGAAGCCGCCCCGTCTATACCATATCTGGCAGATTTACTCCTATACCAGATGCTGAATGGTCGCTGATGAACAGAGAGGTGGACCTGGGTGAAATCAAACAGGCTCTCTTTGGCATGGATCATGTTAAGGCGCCTGGCCCAGATGGTTTTTCTGCAGGATTTTTCCAACATAATTGGGATTCTATCTCACCCTCTTTAATTCATTTTGTCTTGCAGGTATTCTTGACAGGGACAGTGCCAGAATCTGCCAACAAGGGGATGATGTCTTTGATCCCAAAAATTCCCAAACCTGAGTCATTTGGACATTTCCGCCCTATCAATCTTATCAATCTAACCATCAAAGTTATTACCAAGGTGTTGGCCAATCGCCTTAAAAGAGTTATGCCGTTGCTGATATCACCGAACCAGTCAAGCTTCATACAAGGGAGGTCTATTACGGAAAATATTATTATTGCACAGGAAGCTATCCACACAATGAAGAATACGAAGCATGCAGCAGGGTGGATGGCGATCAAAATTGATTTGGCCAAGGCCTTTGACAAGATAGAATGGTCTTTTATCCAGGATACACTTGCTGATGCAGGATTTCCTCCTATGATCATTCGGGTGATTATGTCCATGCTTCAAACTAGCTCTACACAACTCGTCTTAGATGGGATCCGAGGGGCAAATTTTAAGCCACTGCGGGGAGTTAGGCAAGGTGATATGATATCTCCGTATCTATTCATACTGTGTATGGAGAGGCTATCTCAATCCATCCAATCGGCAGTATCTCAAGGGGAATAGAAACCCCTAACGTTCGGAAGGACTAAGTGGCCTCTGTCGCATCTGTTATTTGCCGATGACTTAATTCTATTCTCTGAATGTTCAGTGCAGCAAGCTCGCCTTATTCGAGATATTCTGGAAACTTTTTCGGCCCCGTCAGGGCAGACTGTCAACACGAATAAGTCAATATTCTGGTCTCCACATACATCCTCCATGGAACTGATGGCAGAAGTGGAAGATACCCCGGGCATCAAACAAGTCAATGATCTGGGGATCTATCTGGGTGTTCCCATACTTCATGGTCGTGTGAGTAAGGAGACTCATGCTAGACCACTGATGAAAATGAAAAGTCGCGCCGTTCACTGGGCTAACCATCGTATATCACTTGCAGGAAGGCTTGAGTTGTGCAAGACTATCCTTTGCGCCATTCCCCTATATCATATGCAATCCACATCCCTTTCGATTGCCACAGGCTTAGAAATGGATCGAGTGGTTCGAGAATTTCTGTGGGGCGGTTCAACTGGCAGTCACTCCCCCTCCATGGTTAACTGGATACTGTATGTTTACCTAAATCCCGAGGGGGTTTAGGGATTCAAAAGACAAGGGATGCTAATCATATCTTCATACTCAAACTAGCATGGGAGTTGTTTACAGGTGAAGGCAAGTTGTGGACAGAAATATTCAAAGCCAAATACTGTAAAAACACATCGGGGTCACTAGAGTTCCAGCTGAATCGGAAGGGCTCACATTTATGGTCCTACTTAGCTAAATGCTTAGCTACGCTCAGTGAACATGCCGTCTGGCTGGTTGGGGTTGGTGACAAAGTTCGATTCTGGGAAGATATTTGGTGGCCATTCACCTCTCCTCTGGCAAACGAAGCTCTGGTTTTACTTAGCCCCCATGATCGGGCGTTAACAGTGAGTAACTTTGTTGATGCAGATGGGAGATGGGACTGCAATAGATTGGAGCTGCTAATCCCGAAAGGCATCTTGTCCCAAATTCATGTCATGCTTCCTCCCTCAGTTAATGCACCCCGGGATCAGCTTATTTGGAAACACTCGGCTAATGGTCAGTTTACATGTGCCTCGGCTCGCATCATGCATCTGGACCAGTCTACTCCACCTCAGGACCCATTCTGGGTGAAGCTTTGGACGCTCCAAATCCCAGAGAACATCAAGGCCTTCTTTTGGAGGCTCATGCACAATGTCATTTGGACAAATGCCGAGAGACACCAGAGGGGGTTGTCCTCCTCGAATGCTTGTCACATTTGCTCCTATAGCGAGACTATTTTACATACCTTGCGTGACTGCTATCGTTGTATCGATATATGGAGGCAGCTAAACCCTCTTGATTCCTTCTACGATTCACACTCGCACCAAGACTGGATTAATTTCAACTTAACATCTGACTCTATCTCAAGTTCTTGGCAGGTCACTTTTAGCATAGCTTGTTGGAAAATTTGGATCTCCAGGAATGCGGAAGTGTTCCAGAACCAAGTCATTCGTGGCAAAAAACTATGCCCAAGCATTCAGGCATCCACAGCTGAAACAATGAGAGCCTTCACCTTACATAACCAGTTTCGGGCCCGACATCAGATTATACCTCAGGATCTGAGTGTTCTTGCAACCTCAAGTTCTGGTAACCACACTGATAGATTGTGCAAGCATACACTATCAAATTATAATACAGTGCATAAAGCAAAGGTCAGATCCACAGGGAAGGGAAATTAAACTTGCAACATTCATATCAGCACCTATCAAAGTAACCAACAATTCAGGAATGCATATCTTTTAAAATACTAATCCAAATGATCTAAAATAAAATTATCCTGATATCTATGTGAATAGGAAACAGATGTTCAGAAGACAGTTTATCCAAACTCGCAGCAGAACTTGAGATAAAAATTAAGGAATAGAGATGACTCAGGATTTCAGTATCTTGCCTCACAGTTATGCTTCAGTTCTGTTTCTATTTTAACTTGGATCTTTTCTTGCTAAGTTGAATCATAGAACCCTTGTATAATTAGCCCTTATTACCAGCAGCTAATTAATCTAACCAACTTAGAGGCAGGTTAGGGGTAATACCCAAGGACGGCCAATTGCTGCATCCAAAGAGTGAGATGAATCATAGGTGTCTTCCAAATCTTAAGGTCTTTTTTTTTCTAAAATGGCGCCAGGGGTTAGGGGTTAATGGTGTGAGCTATTCTAGTGTAGATTCTACAAATCCACCATCGTGTCAAGTGCAAAACACCTAGATAAAGTCATAAAATCTAGCCGGAAGTTATAACCCATGAAAACAGAATAACTCATTCAAACATTAAACAAGATTTAATCCAAATATTCATAAAAATATATTCTAAAGCATAAAACTCAGCTCAACCGAGTTATAAGTCTACAGAATCTAGCTCATGCTAGTAGTACAAGCCAAAATAAAAAAAGGAATGCAGAAAGAGCTTGAATCCATGGTCTTCAAGGTTGCAGAACTGCTTCCTGAATAAGTTGTTGATATTCCTCCTATTCTATCCGCCTGGAGGCCTCGGATTCCCCTTGATGTGAATGAGAGTTGTTTCTTGGGTCTAGGGCTATCTTTAGGTTGAATGTCAGCCTTTCCCTTGGATCCATGTAAGAGTTGTCCATTTTATAGTAAGGGCATAACTGTATTATCAGATAGCTTTGCACCTTTCTGATATCTGGGTCCAAAGTGGGTCAAGATGCCTCTATTAGCTCATGTGGTCTGAAGGTGACTTGATAAGGTGCTCTTGGTCTAGCTTCATGCCAAATTTCAGATTTATTCTCGCATCCAGGTGAAAGTTGTGCACCTATCTTCAGGGTATAAGGGACAATTACTTGTCCAGTATTGATTCTCTCTCTTCCGTGCATAAGTCTTGGTTCCAACCATTTTTAGCATTGGTTCCTCTTCAAATATGTAGACATGTCCTGAGGGAGATGCCTGTGCAAGGGCTCGTCCACCCTTGATCTAAGGTGAGAGATATGC
>JAOYMZ010046964.1:0-14482 GCA_025802335.1 Pinguicula primuliflora | reverse complement strand
AAATGATGTCACCTACACGGACCATTTATCGACTCATACGTGTTAGCAGAGGCGGATCTACCCATAAGTCTGGGTGGGCTAAAGCACCCTCTGAAGAAAAATTATTGATCATACATAATTTCTGGTGTAATAGGATTGATTCCGGCAATTCTCGGTACCCACAGACTGCCGGAAAAATCAGGAGAGACATTAAAAGACGATCTAAACACACTCAGTTGCCGAAGTCCGGATTCTCTCATGCTTGTCAATTATCCTTATACTGGGACATACGAAATGATGTACAACGCATAACATTGTTGTTTTCGAAGGCATGAAATTTATATATCTTCTTCTTTTGGTTGAATTTTGAAATTATGTATAAAGAGCCGTGTTCGAGAATTCGGCCGTCTAGGCGCCGCTTAGGAGGCCAAAAATGTCAGGGCGCCACGAATTTACCATGTGTGGTCAGGCTGGGCTGTCACCCTGAGGTCCTGGGTGGCCGCACAGGGCCGGACGCCTAGGTGGCCACCATGTTGAACACTTGTACTAGCAAGAAAATTTGTGAAATAAATTATATTTATTTTTTTACAAATTTATAATATTATATCTTGGTGCTAGCTTATAATTACTTTTTAGTTGGAATAGAAAAATTTTATGTTCGCCAAAACCAACGGGTAATCATTGCCACATGTTCTCTTAAACTGAAACAATTTTCTATTTCCGTTTCTCATTATTAGAAACAATATTTACATTAAAAAAAACAATATTTACATGCATGTGCTTACTTCCAAAGATCAACCATTTGTAAATGTAAATCAAGCCAATTTTCTTATAAGCTAAATAAACTTTGGGACGAAGCTGCAAAACGGCTCTTTATTATGACTGTAACATACCACCACCAGCATATAACAGGTGCGGTATTTTATAAAAGGTAAATCAATGTCAAAACAAGGACTAGTTCCTCATCCCTACACAAACTGAACCTAATTCTTGGCCTTGAGTGAGTTATTCTCCTTGATCCTTGCTCTATTATCGAGCTTCACAAGACGCTTTAGATCGTCATAAGGAAGCGATTCCGCGTCTTTCCTCTTCAGCTCGCTGAGAGGGGGACGCTTGTCGACCAAATGCCACAACCAGTCAGGATACATGGAATCTGGCAACAGCTTGGGGTCTTGCCCATCTTTCAAGATGTTGCCGCAAAATAGAGTGGTGGATTTGATTTCCTTGGTGATTAGGGATGCTTTTGGAGCATCAGAAGATGCGCCACCTTTTGAGCCTTTCTTTTTAGCACCGGTAGCAAATGTCCTGCCGACAAGTACTCCAACGACCCCCTTGGAGGAGGCAATGCGGTTGAAGTAATTCACCGGAAAAGCAGGCATGCCGAGGAAACTGCATTATGTCATAAGGATCAACAACAGATCAAGGTAGGAAATTGATAAATAAGCAACGATATTATCATAAGGATCAAGAATAGTTCAAGATAAGAAACTGCAAACAGAGCAAGCATTATGTCATAAGGATCAAGAACAGTTCAAGGTAGGAAACTGCAAAACTGAGCAAGCATTATATCATAAGGACCAAGAACAACTCAATGCTAATTCTTTGTACATAACTACTAAACAAAAATCTATTGTTGGTATTTACATCCCATATCCAATTCGTCTGCATTGGCAATATGACTAGAATCTGGGAGAGGATGGAATTTTCCCCAAGATGAACAAAGACAAATCATGGCTCTATTAAACAGGTAAAAGAAATCAAATTTCCCATACTACTAAATTAAAAATCAACAATGCCAAGCTCAATATCTAACTGATTGAGATCTTCCCAGATCAGCTATGAAACAAATGGAAAATTTGCAAAAAATGAACATAACTTCTCCATTGCCGGGACACAAGAAGCTTATCCTAGTACCAATTAAGCCCTATTACGTTAACACATGTAATACCAAATGCCGGAAGATCTCAGAAAGTAACAATCTCCAATACTTACATTGGGGAACTGGGAATTGATTATCGGTGACAATTGCCACGTGAATCCACAGAGCAGTTAGCGGAGCACAGCAGAAAGCGTCGGAGATGGTGTGAGTATCGGTATGCCGGTGAGAGCCAGCCGTTCTTCGGTTTTGATCCAATCCGCAGGAGAAGAAAATTAGGTTATGAAAAGTAATCGATACCGGAAAGGGGAACGGAAACAGAAAAATAGTCAGAGTCAACGGATATTTTTTATTTTAGCAATTTTACCATTTTATCTTTATTTATTTTTATAGAAATCTTCTTATTCTCTCTTTTTTATACTTATTTCATTCTTCTTATTCTCACAATTAAATAAATATAGTCCGAATTTGGATGGTTTAACGAACGAAGTTAGAACGAACAAGTCATGTTCAAGCTCTGTTTGTTAAGTTTAATGAACGAGACGGACTTGTTTCCTAAGCTTAACGAACAGAGATTTGTGTTTGAGCTCTGCTCGTTAAGGTTCACGAACTGTTCACGAACAGTTTGCGGTTAAACTTGCAACGGGCTCGTTTGTATTCAATCGTGTTTGTCTTGTTTATTATTTGTTTACATGTTCTAACACGTTCGTTTGCATTAATGAGTAATGAAAAATAAAGACAAATTAATATTTTCACCACATTAAACAGTTCATTCAACAAAAATAATTATAATCGATAAGTAAATACATATGTAATTATGAATATGTTACAATAGCTTTAAACTGTAATCAATGGTACTCACCTGAACTATTGTCTTATGTCTCATTATGTACAAGAATAAAATTATATTACCCAAAACAAAATAATCATACAAGTAGAGATGTTTAACGAACTGACCTCGAACGAATCAGTCCGCTTCAATTTGGAAAGTGATCCCAATGTGAAGGAGCAAGTTAAGATAGGCACATGGTACTAGCTTTAAGCTCATAAGCGAGTGCAACGCCCATATTGCTTGAATGATTGGCTAACACACCCAGCTCTGTTCTAGACGTGAGGACAACAAATAGATTTGGCTAGCATGCAAGAGTGATTGAGATACACATAGTAAATTCTATCGTTTGTACGTACTTTATATGAAAAGCAATAAAATCGTACTTACTAAAAAAATGAACTGACCTTGAACGAACATGTAATATTTGAAGAACCGGGCTGAGTTTGTTTGTTATGGTTAACTAATATAGCTTCGTGTTTGATCTCTGTTCGTTCAGATTCACGAACTGAACAAACGAATTTTAAACGAGCCGAATTCGAGTTTTTTCGTGTACAACCCTAATCTTAATGGATGATATCGTGATTCAATCAATCACAATTTGAATTAGATTTTTTATTAATAATTATATTTTTAAGATTATATTAATCTTAGTTATTCAATTATAAATAAGATGATTAAAATTAAAATTATGAACATTATCCATAATCGCTACAATAATATAAAATTTCTCTTTATTTTTATTACTGCTGAGCTGAAGGGGTTAGGGTTTAACACACGCTCAGCAATCTCTCTCCACAGGTTTCTTGGGCAAAAATTCACAGATCTTACAACCTCATTTCTCCTTCGGCTCCTTCTGTATTGCTTTTCAGTTTTGTTTGCAGAATCAGAGGCTCCAGAACAACTCAGAAAGCATGGGTAGCAGCCAAGCCGCAGCTTCATTCCTGACGAACATCGCCCGCGCCGCATTCGGTTTCGGTCTCGGAGCCGCCGCGCTCAATTCGTCTCTTTACACGGTCGACGGCGGCCAGCGTGCAGTTCTCTTCGACCGTTTCCGTGGAGTCATCGAAGATACTGTCGGAGAAGGGACGCACTTCTTGATCCCATGGCTCCAGAAGCCCTACATCTTTGACATCCGAACCCGACCTCACACCTTTTCATCTGTCTCAGGTGAAGTGGAGAATTTACCAAGTATTTCTGTGTTTGCGTGCGATATTCTAACCGATCGATGAATTAGGAACATTTTTATTTGTTTTCTGCAAATCATTATTGCGGAAGTTATTTACCTCAAGCAATTGCATATGACGTAATTGACACGTTCTTCATTAGGATGAGTATTTGATCTACTGTCAGTGGAATAGAGAGATTGTTTGCCTGTTCATGGTCTGTGTCAACTCATTACTTAATTATGCTTTTCTTGTATATTGTCTATGGTTATTGGCATTTCGAACAGAAAGTAATCAGAACAATGGATATTTTATTGATAATCACTTAGGCACCAAGGATCTGCAGATGGTGAATCTCACTCTCCGTGTGCTATCACGCCCTGAGGTCCAATCACTACCCGTCATTTTCAAAACTCTAGGTCTTGAATATGATGAGAAAGTCCTTCCATCAATTGGAAATGAGGTTCTCAAAGCTGTAGTTGCTCAATTTAATGCCGATCAGTTGCTCACTGATCGTCCTCATGTTTCTGCCCTCGTACGAGAGAGTTTGGTACGAAGGGCAAAGGATTTCAACATTGTCCTGGATGACGTGGCTATCACACATTTGTCATATGGTGCTGAATTCTCCAAGGCTGTGGAACAGAAACAGGTAGCTCAGCAGGAGGCTGAGCGGTCCAAGTTTGTGGTCATGAAGGCAGAGCAAGAGAGGAGGGCAGCGATTATTAGAGCCGAAGGTGAAAGTGAAGCTGCAAAGTTGATTTCTGATGCAACTGCGGCTGCAGGGTCGGGCTTGATCGCTCTGAGGAAGATTGAGGCAGCAAAGGAAAATGCTGCAACTATGTCCAGGAATGGAAATGTGGCCTATCTTCCCAACAACAGCAACATTCTACTTGCTGTCAATCGTTAACGATAAGGTAGTCATAATAATAATTCTCGTTTTTCTCTATCGTGTTTATAGCTTATACCGATGGGATGCTTTTGATTTGTAGGAGTTTGAAGTGATCAGTCTTGACTAAACACAGCAAATATTTTTGAATTTTGTGATGCATTTGTTCGTGATTTTTGATACTTGCAATCAAGCGTCAGTTTACTTAATATGACATAGCACACTTGGTTGAAAATTTGTACCATGAAATGAAGTGCAGCCATCCTGGGTCTTCTTGTTCATATAACCTTTACGTAACAATTAACATCACACAATGTCTCGTTTATCAGTTTACTCATTGTGCATCATCAGTTGAATTAGATCGTAACAATTGGCATGCATTACAATTTGTAGCTTTCTGTCATTGTTTTTTTTGTCTCTCTCGCTATTTTATGTCGTAACTAATTCATTCTTTTGCTGCAGGGTTTTGCAGTTTAGATAACTTTTCCTGAAGGCAGCTGTTGGTTTACATATCCTGCCCCCCCCGCCCCGACCTTTGAGTTGTCCTAGTTTTCTGCTTCATTACCTCCAATTGTTCTACCGACTAGTTAGCTGAAGCCTGAAACCGAATGGATTTAACAGACACTTGTTTCTTATGTGGTTATGGACAAAACTGTATTAATTTTCATCATAACATGGAGTACCTGAATTTTTTCGTGATTTTCTGCGCTACGTATATTCTTATTGTAGGTTTGCTAAGAGTTTTGTTTTGATAACGTATAGTAACACCATTGATATAGTTAAATAAATGTCATCTAATAGTCTGAAAACTACAATAGATATTTAAGCCTTGAAGACACAATATTTGACTGTAATTGTCACTAATAAAAAAAACATTGTTTGGTGATGAGGTTGAAGTGCTGTTTTGCTCTATGTCGAACACATTTTCTCAATGGTGTATGAATCCAAGAATATGTTTGTTGTCAAATTGGGCCTAAAATTCTAGTCCATGTAAATATTTGGTGATGAATAAAATAAAATCCATACCAAAAAAAAGTTATGTTGAGTATATTGTTAATTTACAAATGAATTCAAATTTCATTCTATGTAGTGTTATATGTACCGAAATTTGTACCCTAACAATAAATCATAATTTATCGGTACCCTTTGGGCACTTTTCAACCGTCGAAATAAAAAAGTAAGATTAGTTTTGGAATTCTCACGTCGAAACACTATCGGAATCGATCATGGATTTCGATTTCGGCTACTTCACCGTCAAAAAAATTAAAACTTTATTAAATAAGTATTTTAATAGCAATAAACTTAAATGGATTGGAAGACTTATTCGGGGGAAGGATATATTTTGGAAGAAAATAGTGAGGTCCAAAGTATGAGAGGGGGAAGGACTTAAATGTTGGTGAGATGAGGGAGTTAGTGGATGAGGGGCCAGTGAGTTCAGCGACACAGGAGGGTGGAACTTTAGAGAGATGGGCGAGAGGCTGCTAAAAAAAAACGAGGTGGTGGATGGAGTCCAAAAGATTGCTAGAGAGGCATGGGTAGAGAGAATGTTCAAGATAAAATTAGGGGACGGGAGTCGAGTGATTTTTTGGGAGGATAAGTGGGCGGGAAGCGCAAAACTGTTGGAAAATTTTCCTATACTTTATATGCTGGATATGAACAAAAAAAAGTACAAATGCTGAGCGAGGGAGGTGGGAGAATGACGTTTGGTTATGGACGTGGGCGTGGCGTAGACGACCGAGGGAATGGGAGGCAGAAGAGTTGGAAGAATTGAAGGAGTGGCTTTCAAACTTTTCTTAGTTGAGGAAAACATGGCAGACACCTGGATATGCAGCTACACGGCTTCTGGAAAATATGAAGTAAGAGCGGCAAGCAGACTTATTGAAGATCAACCCCCAGAACAATTTGATGAGGAAACAGACAATGCTGGAAATTGGTTGGGACCTGACTGACATTTAAGACAATGCTGGAAATTGGTATTTAGCCGAGGTAATGACTGTTGTTTTAGCTGGACAGTACGGTATGTTTACTGTCTTAACCGAATGATCCCCTGCTTGTAATCCTTTGCAAAGTTGGGGAACAGAATTTCTTGTGCTGTCTTTTGCCTTGTCATTACTGCGAGTTGTGGGAGCAAACGGTGTGTGCGGGGATGTATTTTGATTTCAGAACTACGTTAGGGGGAGGCCTGCGGCAACGCACAGTGAAGTGGAAGCAAATGATCACAGAAAAATGCTAGTTTTGTTAGTGATTTTTGAATGTGTTGCGGTTCATGATAGTTTAGTACAGATTTTGGCTGGTGTATATAGAGTCGGGGATAGGGTCGAAAATGTTGTACCTTATGAAGCTTTCGTTGATTTTATAAAATTTTTGCTTAATCAAAAAAATAGCAATAAACTTAATTCTAATCTTAAACAGTGTGTTACAAAAGTTAAAATAAAAATTTATGACCAATTTTTCAGCACTTTAATTCCAAATTTACACTCAATTTTTTATTCTGAAAATTGAAAATGCCCAAAAAAATAAGGGTACTAAAATTCAGTACACTCATTTTTTAGTACATTAATTTATTGAGTGTAAAGTGGGTTTGAAGTGTCACTGCAAATGACGTTTTAATAATACAATATTTTGGAAGAAGAAAGCATGCAGATATTGAAATTACACGCTGCTACAGACAACCATCAACGTTCCATGCTGTAACAGCAACTGATAATACCAGTTCCCCACAGACCTGAGACCACACTGCTCGAGATCTTGATTCTTATTTCATTCGCGCAGAGGGAAGAAAGAGGTTAGAATCTTTCACCTTTCGGAGAAATCGATCCGAAAAATCCAATCTTATTTGGCTTATGTGGAGATGAAGAGGATGATCGTTTTCATGGCGGTCTTGGCGGCGGTGGAGGTCCAATTGATGACCGGGGAGCACACCCCAATGCCGGCCGCGACGGCGTCGTTTAGGATACATGTGCTTTTCGCGGCAGAATGCCGTGATTATTTTGATTGGCAGACCGTGGGATTGATGCACAGCCACCGCAAGTCTGGACAGATCGGCGGCATTACGCGGCTTCTTAGTTGCGGAGAAGAAGATAAGAAGAATTACAGAGGAATGGAGCTGGCGCCAACGATGGAGGTTCCTTCCGTGAGTAAACAATCAACAACAACGGATTATACGTGAGTTCAATTTTCACTATTCAACACTGATTGCAGGATTAAAATATCATTTATTGATCAATTAAGATCTTTTTAGAAAGTTTCGCATTGTTCGCTGGCTCTTCGATTGAAAATCCATATTTTCTCATCCTCAATTAGGTATTCAGGTATGAATAAAGCAATTGGGATTGTCCACTGGCTTAAGCACAGTAAAGATTCAGAGAATGTTGATTGGGTGGTGATTCTTGATTCGGATGTGATTATCCGGAGGCCGATCTTGCCATGGGAGCTTGGGGCAGAGAAAGGCACAACTCTTGCGGCATGTGATCAGTAATAACTCTTATTTTCAATCTATGAATCCTGTCCTTTGGCCTCTGTTCGAGAAGTCGGTAGCCTAGGACAGTCATGCGTTGAGGGTCACCCTTCGTCCTGTTCAAATGACCCCTAAGCACCAAGGCCGCCTAAACGCTAGGCGGCCATGTAACGCTTTCTCGAATACTACTTCTGAAACAACATGATGTAGATATGTATAAAGAATCATTCCTTGAGTTCTTTTTGTTTTCACTTTTTGAGTACAACAGTTTCAAACAAGAGCTACATTTGTTGGCAGTGATTCAGTTGAATGTCACAGTATTGGTGGGCTTTTGGCCATTCATATTGATGACCTTCGAGCTTTAGCATCTGTATGGGTTTCAAAGATTGATGAGTTATTGAAAGATCGACCTCATCAGGGAACTAATTACACCGGTAACACTGATTTATGGCATGCGGCCACATTCGCCTCCTCAGAGGTAGCTGTTATCCTTGTGTTTCTATATCACCTTATGCTCTTTCAGATTGTTATACAAAACATAGTGGCTCTTATGATCTCAGGTAGGACTTCGGCTCAGGATAAAGGATAACATTAACAAAATGGGAACTGAGCCAATTATTTTGCACTATGGCCAACCTTTCCGTGTTGCAAATTGGTCGTTCAGCAAATTACAGTACCAACAAGATGACATGGTTTATGATTGTAATCGGATCTTTCCTGTACCTCCTTTCCCAGGAGAGGTAATGGACTCGAGAATTTGTGTAAAAAATGGTCGATTTAGCTTATTTTTTATGGGAAATGCCTGGCGGACAAAGAGAAACCGAATTTTAAACCGAATTCCGGTCAAATGACGAAAATACCCCTGCCTTGACAGTGTTTTTATGCTTAGTAGGGAGGATATTTTCGTCATTTCATAGAGATTCGGTTTAAAATTTCGGTCGGATGGTTGTCCGCCTAGCACCGCTCATTTTTTATTGATCATATTTTTTTCAATTGATTGACAGGTTAAAGAAATAGAAGGTGAATCAGACAAAAGAAAGATATTACTTCTCAGTATAGAATGTGTCAACACTCTGAATGAAGGTCTGCAATTGCAGCAAGCAGCAAATGGTTGCCCGAAGCTAAAAGGGAGCAAGGGTTTTGAAGGAATAACTCAGCAGAGACACTTGACTCAACTTAATGAACAGAATCAAGCATCACATCCAGGAATACATACCATTTTTTCAGCAGAATGCTCTCCTTACTTTGATTGGCAAACTGTTGCACTGGTTCACAGTTTTTACCGAAATGGCCAGCCCGGGAGTATTACAAGGCTTCTCACTTGTGCAGAAGATGATATAAAGCAATACAAAGGGCACGATCTTGCTCCCACACATTACGTCCCATCTATGAGCCGCCATCCACTGACAGGAGATTGGTCAGCCCCTATACCTCTGAACGAATTTCTTTCGTGGGGCGTTTTCGGTTTCGCATTTGTATATCGAATTGGCATCCTATCACAGGTATCCTGAAATAAATAAGCCAGCTGCAGTTGTACATTGGATCAACCATGTAAAGATTGAAGCCGAGTATGTAATAATCTTGGATGCTGATATGCTGATTCAATGGCCAATCCTACCTTCGGAATTCAATGCAGGTCCTGGAAGACCTGTCTCGACTCCCTATCAGTAAGATTAGAGAAATTCATTTAACATTCTCATTTTCTTGGAGGGAACAGGCCCTTGGAGTATATAGTGCAGGGGTGTCCATTCTTATGAAGCATACTTGATCTGATTCATTTTACTCAACTTTTTTGTCAGGCACCTGATTGGATGTGATAACCAGCTCGCAAAAATCCATACCCGCAATCCTGATGGTTGCAACAAAGTCGGAGGCGTGATCATAATGCACGCGAGGGATGTGAGGCGATTCGCTTTGGCTTGGCTGCACAAAGTTCAACAACTTCGTGCTGATATCTCTCGTTGGTCCGCAAGCATAACTGGAGATAGTTACGAAACCGGTCGAATGAGCTTATTGTACGGTTACTCCTTTGCTGCAGCAGAGGTTTGTGTTTGAAGAAGCTCTTCATTTAGTTGATATATGTTTGAAGTAAGTTAATTATCTGATCTTTGGCCATGCAGTTGAATTTTAGGCATGTCATAAGCAAGGAGCTCTTATTAAACATAGGGACTGCCCCTTTGCCAGGCGTAAAATACAGAGTAGTCCATTATGGCCTGAGATTCAGAATTGGTAACTATAGCTTTGACAAAGCTAACTGGACAGATACCGATTTGCTGGACAGATGTTGGGCTAAGTTTCCTGATCCTCCAAATGCTTCAACTCTTGATTCGTCGAAAAATGACTCGTTTCAGCGTGATTTGCTTACCATACAATGCATCAACTCCTTAAATGAAGCCCTATACCGCCACCACGAGAGAAAGAAATGCCCTGATCCGGGCACCATCTCCACTCCAACTCGTGAGGAAACTGAGCCTGATTGGCCTGCATTGTCCTCACCGACTCACGGAAAGCAAAGCAAAATCGTTGAGTCCCGAAAGTTGGGGAAGGCACAACAAGCAGATGCAGAGTTGCAGAATAAGCCGGATCAAGAATTGTCACCTCCGACAGAGGCCAGCCACACATCATCTTCCGTGAGAGTTGGATTGCTGAGTCTGTGGGCAGTTTCAATCTTTCTCTTTGTGGCCGTCATGTGGATGATCATTTCTAGTCGGAGCAAACAAGGAAAGAGAAGTAAGAATAAGACCAGGAGAGAGCATTTCAGGTAACTGGTAAGTGAGTTTTCGGGAATATATTTCGAGACTTTCGAAGTGTTTGCCATAGTGAAGAACACACAGAAGGAAAGGCATTCTATTGAATCATTGATTAATTATGATTGCTGTTTAGATACCATCGCACTTTAATCTCACTCGCTTCCTTAGACAGATAGTTCATCTTCATGGCATCCTCAGTTCCTCTCTGTAGTGAAGTATAAAAGGTAAAAGAAGAAGGATAAAATACACAGGCTGCTGTTGAATAAGATATTGTTTGCTAATTTTATGAGGTAAAGAGGAACATCATACAATACAGCATGTTAAATTCATGCTAGAAACTCACATCAGATGGATTACCATAGGTTCTTGTTACATATTTTATGCGGAATACCTGGTGAACTATACTCATATACAGTGCCATTGGAAGATTAGCCAAAAGAAGGAACCAAACTACTATCTTCTGATATAAGAAACTTTTAGTTTGAGAGTTGGAACGGTCTTTAGGTTTCCTCTTTGAAAGCCCACCGAGACCCAGAGTGGCTACAGAATGTCCGCTGAACATCAGTGCTATTGGAAGCATAGGAAGAACAGACATGTTTTTTTGGGTAAGAGATTCTATTCCACGAAAATAGTATTTACAAAATACATCATAATGAGGTTATCCTCTATCACAAGCTAATCTAGTTAGCTAGGTGTGAACTTGCTAGCACAGAGGTTACACTTTTAATATGATATGTCTTCTGTTGCATCTCATCTAAGAATGAACTTCTTCCACTGTGAGGTCTAAATGAGTGTATTGGAATAGCACTCACCACCTCGGCCTTCTCTGCCACGGATATTTCGGGTTTCCTTGGCAATGAACTATCTTTTTGGATCTGTTGAGTACAACTAGCCTCTACTTTCTCGAGTTCCATCTGCACAAACTCGGTCTTTGAAGTGTTCACTTGTTCCATGACCTCTGCTACTGCTGCAGATTCCATCCAAGAGCCCTTTCCAGTAACCTGCTGATTCATTTGATCTGTTTGTATCTCGGATGCTGAAGCTTCTATGTTCCCACATTGAAGCTTGGTAGAGGTTAGGTTTTGCTCAGCCATGATCTCCACATTTTTCCCAGGTTGATCCAGGGGTAAATCATCATTTATTAACACCTCTGCAGTATGTTGAGATTTGACTTGCTGGTTTTCTACACTTTTGTTCAAGTCTACAGAATTTCTCTCCCTCTCTTGGTTGCTGCTGGAAGGAGTATTTTTAAGGACCATCTCCTTCTGCTTTCCCCATGCCAAAGATGGTCATTCTCCATTCTGCGTATTAAGAGCTTGACAGACTCTTGGCTTTTTCCCCACCGGCTTATTCATCCAGAAATTATCAGCTTCTTCTTCAAGGCAAATATCAAAATGCTCATCACCTTTTTTTGGGTAGATAAGTTTGTATTAAAATAAAAAATTGTGTACACGCGATGTTCGGAAATGCAGGGTTACCGCCTCACTCTAGTTTACTCATAGTCTAAGTTACAATCTAATTCTTCTAGCTGAGGCAGATTCATTTTTAGGGTGTGTTTGCAAGAGCTTATACTTTTGCATAAGGACTTTTGAATGGAGAAAGTTAAAAAAAGGAGCTTTGTAGAGAAGTTTGTATGTGTTTGCAAAAAAACTTTGTCATTGAAAAAGTTAAAATTGTAGTGTTTGCAAATATTTTGTTGAAAGCAATTTCTTGGCATTTTTGGGTTATGTGTTTGTTAATAGAGATAATTATGTCATATTTTGAAGTTCGAGTTAATTTCAAAATTGCCACCGCAAAAAGCCATTAAAAATCCACCCCAACCTAACTTTTAACTTTTGGGCTTTTTTTAACTTTTTTGTAAACAAGTAGAAGTAAAAGCTCAGTAAACAAACACTCCAAAACAGTTTTTGCTGTGGAAAAGTTAAAAGCTCCGGCAGAAAAGCTCTTGCAAACACCCACTTAGTATTTCTGCCCGTGCTTACTTGTATAGTTTCTTCTGCTTGGAGTTCGTAATCTCTAAGGTTATCTCTGCATGCTCCTCGTCAAAGGCTTTTTCCAGTGTCGTTAGTCTTATTCTCTCAGTCTCCTGTAATTGTCTTAACTGCAATACGACCTTCTTTCGCCTCACTATATCCATTCTTGCATCGCGGGCTTCTTTTTCTGTAATTTTCCGCAATATTCTAGCCTGATAAGTCCCGTTTGCATCGTTGGACCTGAAAGGGCTCTGTTTCACCGGGTCTCTTGTGATCGATCTTTCCGGTGGGCCTGCTTCCTTTATTTTTGTCTCACTGGGCCGGCCCATTGAGTTATTTGGTGCAACCTTGAATATAAACTCATCAGACACCTGTATTTGTTCAATGTTTTGGTCTTCAACCTGGTTAACTGCAGGCATTAATGTCCCTTGGATCGGGGTGGGCAAATGGCGTTTGGGCCTCGATATTTTCCCGAGGCCCGACCGGCCCGAAGCTCGAAGCCCGAAAAAAAAAAGAATTCGAAACAGGTTCGGGCCCTAAAAATAGGTCCTCAACCTAATTCGGGACGGGATCAGGCCTGTCCCATTTTAAAACGGGGCAGGCACGAAGCCCGAATTAAAAATAATAAAATATTTAAAAAATTTAATTAATTATATATAATTTTTTCTTCCTTATTCTTACGGAAAAGTTGAAAACCCTCCTCCCACCCAAACACAATTCTTATTCTTACGGAAAAGTTGAAAATCCTTAACCCAAGCATGACAAACACGATTCCATATTTCCGCCGAGCCAGGTCTACACCTCCCCTCCCATTCCATATTCCGACGTCTTTCAGGTTGGGTGATTGTGGGCTTTGATGCTAAATGTGGGCGGAGTTTCTATTTATTATTGAAGACAAACATCAACCACGGATGCTTCTGCTCTTGAGGGTACAAAATTGTTGATCTATTTTTAGGGTTTATGGTTCTGCTTTTGTTTTTACCTTCTGCTCTTGAGGATACAGAATTGCTGATGCCCAAACGGTACACTGTTTGGGTACTCGTACCGGCACCAGCACCGGACCGGTACAGGAAAACGTTACTGGTATTGGTACTGGCACCTGATATATCAGTGCTGGCAGTATTTTATGGACACCCCTAGCAAACGCTAAGCACATACTAATCTGTAGCTGGCGTTCGTGCACTTAAATTTGTATAAGAAAAGGGAAAAAAAGCTCCGAAAAGATATAATCTTCAGAATTAAATAAATAATCGAAATTTGTAGCAGCTCCAGAAAAAAAGCCACTCCTGGGTCTGCGCGTAATATTATTTTTTCAATTATTTCATTACAAAAATATTATTTAATTATGCGAAAATTGTAAAAAAAATATTATAATAATACAAGAAATTGTAAAAATTCATTCACTCAAAAATAAAGTAACATATCCCCGAAAAACATCTATTCATCAAAAAATTCAACTAAAATTTGAGTTTTTTAATTTATTTTTTTTTAAAATTTTCAATTGTTAAATTACTATTTAATTATTCAAAAATTTGTAAAAGATATTTTAGTAATTTTTTGTTATAT
>JAOYMZ010046953.1:0-14482 GCA_025802335.1 Pinguicula primuliflora | reverse complement strand
AATCTGTAGTGGCTCGTTTCAGGTCTGGGGTATCAACAGGATGAAGCTCCGGTGTAACCGCTTGATGAGTATCCGGAATAGCGGCATGTCGCAGATCCAGAAAATCAGCTTGAGCACCCAGTTGTGCTGTTGCGGTTTGCATCATTCTGGATTCTTCCAGTTCAAGCAGAATTTCGAGATACTGATTGTGTACCTTGTTTGCCAATTCTTGATGCCCGATGTCATTAGTTAGAACAGATGCAAAATCTGGTTTATCCGCAGCAGGAATTTTCCTCTTCCATCGGAATTGGGCCTTGGAGGTTGCAAGAGACTGCCAAGATTTGTTCCAAACACTCAGTTCTCCCTCGTCTTCCATAACAATTATCGAGAAAATTCCGTGCATTGTATTCACCCGGATGGACTTTTGGATGCGTGAAGTAGACGTGGTTAGGACCTGCAGTTTCCCACAAGTCATATTTTTTCGATTTCTTGTGTTCGCATCAAGGGACAACAACTCTCCAAAGGTTCCTGCAAGAGTCTCAAAAAGCTTCTCGGACCAAAAGTGTAGAGGCGTTCCGCGTACGATGACGGACGCGAGTCGGGCTGGCTTACCGTTTAGCAGTCGCCATGGGCGAATTTTGTAGAGGCCCATTCGATTGATGCATTCCTGGTCTTTTAGCAAACGGCCTTGCTGGTCTAATTCTGGGATTTCAAGCAGGATCTCTCCACCTTCAATACATATGGCATAGCAATTTGTGTAACCTGCTGTTTCAAGAAGGCGATTCATGGCGGCAATGTTCGGTTCAGAAATCGGGGTACCTACAATGCAATGTTTCAGCTAGTCATCAGCTCCCGGCTCTGGGCAGTAGGTAATTTCAGCCTCTGCAGGTATACTTAGCTGGGATGCACTGGATTTTTGCGCAGATCGGTTAGTGTGCTCTGTGGTGGTCTTACCCAAACTGACTTGAAGCTGCACCGAACCAATCTAGATATTGCTGAGCAGGCCCAGAAAATGTTGCGGACTGAGGGACTTGCGATAACGGACGAAGCCATATCTCCTCCCTTGAATGTCCAAACTTCTCGGGAGGTGCAGGTCCTGGATCATTCCATAGGCGGAAAATACTTTAACCATGTCTCTCCTCGTCCAAGAGTCCGGGAATCCGGTAAAGTGGAAAGAGTTCATTGTCTCACGGAGACGGACAAATTTAGCAGCGAACCGAGCGGGTTTGAGTTTCGTAGAGGCCACTGCCGGGTTAGAGTTCTGAAGACCCTCTGCGCCATTTTGTCGAACACCTGTGGTGGGTAAATACCAGAGTCGAGCTGTTGCTTTCCTGCATCACGAGGGGCCGGTGAAGAAGGTGAGGACGTCGTACCAACTGCTTGCGGTTCTCCCGCAGTTACCAATTCTTGAGCAGGGGATAATTTGTGGCTCTCGGCAAAGGCTAGAATTCTGTCGTCCGCAGACCTGGGTCTGGAGATAACGGAATCAGGATTGGGTTTCCCGAATTGAGAAGGCATCACAGGTGGCGGAGCGGAGGATGAGGCGGTGTGCAGAGGCGTCGGCGCCGGCCTGGTCGCCGACGCGGGAGTGATGACCATCTGACTAAGTCAGCAAGACACCATTTTTCCAAAATTGCCATTGTCGCGAGAGAGGAAGAAAGACACCATTTTTATGTTTTTTGTGCTTACTTTTGAACCACTTTTGAACATTTGTATACAACTTAAATATACAATAAATGAACATTACATATAAATCCACCATCCTAATATTACGGCGGCTTCGTCCCCGGGAATTTAAAATCTTATACTCTATAAATCCTAAATACTAAAATTTATTATAAAATGACCATAAATATTACGGCGATTTCACTGTCAAAAAACTAAAACCCTAAATGATAAACCCAAACTCTATGAACCCTAAATGCTAAACTTTATTTAAAAATAACAATCAATATTACGACGTTTTCGTCCTCAAAAAATTAAAACCCCAAATGATAAACCGAAACTCTACGAATCCTAAATGTTAAAATTTATTTAAGGACAACAATTAATATTACGGCAGCTTCGCCGCTAAAAAACTAAAATCCAAAATGATAAACTCAAACTCAATAAATCCCAAATGCTAAACGTTATTTACAGACGACAATTAATATTACAGTGACTTCGTCACCGAAAACTAAAACCCTAAACACTAAATCTTAAACTCTAAAAACCCTACACCCTAATAAAAGGGCAATGATATATGCACCCTTTTATTTGACACACTAAATAAACACGCACGGGTGGCAACAATCACAACCACACATAAAAAAATGATAAAAATGAGCAATAAAAAGTGTGAATGTGATTTTTGCCACATTATGGAATTTAGTAATATGGTCAAATTAGAGGGTGCATTTAGCATTTTCCAAATAAAAATACTGATTAAAATTACGGTGTCAAACCTAGACCATAATATCACACAAACTATAACCTAATATTAAAAATAAAAAATAATAATTGCATCAAAATAGTATCAAGTCACATTTTAATTCGAAACACGCGACGAGCTGATTATTTTGGTGATGTCCATTTTGATAAACGTTGAGCAATTTGTCGGATGAGTCTGATTGTACAAAAAGGAGATATAAATTATTTTCTTAATTACATATAGAATATTATATTTTGGGGGGAGTGCTATCTGTCCATACAGATTTATCCACATCTGTATGGACAGGTAGTTTAATTAATAATTTAGTTAAAATAAGATATTTTTAACAAATTTATTAATTCTAAAAACACTATAAACATAAATTTAAATAATTATAAACTTAATAAAAATATTAATTAATATTATGACGATCTCGCCACAAAAAAACTAAAACCATACATGATAAACTAAAACTCTAAAAATTTCAAATGTTAAACTTTATTTAACGCAACGACGACAATTAATATTACGGCGGCTTCGCTGCCAAAAAATTAAAATCCTAAATGATGAATCCAAATTCTATAAATCTTAAATGTTAAACTTTATTTTATAATGAAAAGTAATATTACCACGACTTTGCTGCCGAAAAACTAAAACTATACATGATGAACTCAAACTCTAAAAATTTTAAATGCTAAACTTTATTTAACGAAGATAATTAATATTACGACGGTTTCGCCGCCAAAAAAATTAAACCATAAATAATGAATTCAAACTCTATAAATCATAAATGCTAAACTTTATTTAACGACGACAATTAATATTATGGCGGTTTCGCCACTGAAAAACTAAAACGCTAAATAATGAACTTTAACTCTATAAATCCTAAATGCTAAACTTTATTTAAATACGAGAATTAATATTTCAACAGCTTCGCCGCCAAAAAACTAAAATCCTAAACCCGATAAATCCTAAAACTTAAATTATAATAACCCTACACCCTAATAAAAAATAACTATTAAAATTACGGCGCCTTCGGCGTCAAACCTAAACACTAATATCACACAAACTATAACTTGATATTAAAAATAAAAATAATAAAAAATAGGTACATCAAAATAGTATCAAGTCACATCTTAAATCGAAATCACACGACGCGCTGATTATTAAGGTGATGTTCATTTTAAAAAATGATGAGCGATTTGCCGAATAAATCTAATTTTAAGAAAAGAGAAGAATAAAAGTATAATATTAAACAAAACAAAATTAAAAATAAATCAAAATTAAAAACTGCACGTTACGTTAAGGAATTGAATTATTTTATGTGACAATGTTGGACATGTGTGACAACACATGGACATCTAACATTTTCCGTATTTTTTCCACCTCTCCCACATTCCCACGTGAAGCACCGATCCAAATTGAAGATTAAACGACGTCTTATGTTTTGGTAAGGGTAATGAGAAGTGATCAACTTTTGTGATCAACTTTTGTGACCAACTTTTTGATATCGTGATCTTTTAGGCACGTTTTGTCCGCCAAAATAAAAAGGCATGATCGATTTTGGAATCCTCGCGTCGAAATGATGTCGGAATCGATCATAAATTTTAGTTTCTTAACACTAAAATGATATGAAATAAGCATTTTAAGAGCAACAAATTCAACCCTAATCTTAAACGGTGTGTTACGATGGCCAAAATGAAAGTTTATGATATCCATAAATGTATGAATAAGTTGTATGGACATATAGCAATATTCTTTGACAAATACATTGAGAAACTGAATGAAAATTAAGAAATCAATCTAAATTTAAAATTTTATATTATAATAGCATTCATAAAAAATTTGGTAACAAAAGTGGTCACAAGAGTTGGTCACTTATCATTTTTGTTTTGCTAAAGTGGATTAAACGTCATCACATACGACTAGGGCTGCCCAATTTACCAGAGGGTATCGGGTTACCCGCGAGATACTCGAACCTAATACCCGCTACCCGTTACCTGACGGGTTTTGGGCCAGGTACGGGTATTAAATTCCGGACCCGATGTTTTCGGGTCCGGGTATCGGGTTTACTCTTTCGGGTCTGAGTATTAAATTCCTGACCCGATATTTTCGGATCCGAATATCGGGTTTACTCTTTCGTGTCCGGATATTACCCCGACCCAAGACTTTTGAAGTATTTTTATATTTTGCGAGTTTCGAATATTCAAAACCTGCAACCTGCACCTGTCCATTTAGGTCCGGGTAATACCCTGACCCAAAACTTTTGAAGTATTTTTATATTTTTTGGGTTTCGAAACCCGTCCATTTAATAAAAAACCATTCGTTTTTTTTTACATACTTAGGAAGCTTAAATTGCCAAAACATGTAGGAACGTCTCCTTCAAGGAGGATCAAAAATAAAAGATAGGTGCCTCTGTACTGATCTGCTTGGGCTCCTGTTGAACGAGTCATGTTTCTGGGATCCTGTAGGTTGCCTTGCCCAGGAGGCTGCATCGGTCACGTTTAGGCATCCTCCTGTATGGTCCTGTCTAGTCCCAGAAACTGTATCTGCTACGATTGATAGTTGCTAAAGACACCGGATACCCGAATGGAGATTGGGACTGGCGTTCATCCGGACTTCAACAAACAAACAATGGGGGGTCGCTGAGAGACCCCTTTTGGCAAGAGAGTCTGCTTCAACGTTGAGAGCCCTACTTATGTGCTGAAAGCCGAGAGAAGCAAAGGAAGACTGACATCCACGGATCCGACGCACCAATTCGCCATGCAGTAGATTTGTTGTCCGTCCATTGAGGAGGTCAACCGCCATTTGTGAATCTGACTGAACGGTAAGATACAGCCCTTCCTCCTGCTGAAACATAGATAGTCCGTGCCACACTGCCCAGAGTTCAGCGGACAGAGGCGAGCAGGTGCCGATGTTGATGTGAAAACAGAGCAGCAAATTGCCAGTGGATTCCTTGAGGGAGCCACCACAGGCGGCCCGTCCGGTGGTCCTGCAAACTGCCGCGTCAACTCTGAGAGAGAAGCCGCGTCCACTGGATGGTAAGGAGTTCACCGTCGCTGGATAGTGTTCTGGATCCTGGGAAGGGACGGACGCTGAACGTTGATTTTGGTGGAGCATTCGTCGGTATTCTCCGCAGCAGGTGATAATGGAGCATATTTGGGACACCTCTGATAGAAACTTGTCCTGGAATATTTCTTCATTGCGAGCCGTCCACAGTTTCCAGCATGCGATGGTGAAGAGAACCTGCCAATCAGTATTGCAATCGTTAGTATTGAGTACAACCCAATCTGAGATAGAATCAGAATGAAAAAACTCTTGGGGGAGAGAAGGGGAAAGAGCAGTCCAGATTCGGGTGATCCTAGGGCAGTCCCTGATTGCATGTATGATTGTCTCTGGCCGGGAACATCTATGGCACAACGGCGAATCAACAACGTGATGCCTAAAGCGCTCTCTATTGGTCCAAAGAGCATCATGTATGGCCTACCAGAGCGTGAATTTAGCAGCCTCCGGAGTAGCGATACGCCATAGCGAATCCCAGGGAAAGGAAGGGTCTAAGGATGAAGAAGAGTGGAATACTCCCTCAAGCGCTGATGCACACGAAAATATGCCATGGTTAGATAGAGCCCATGAGCGTTGGTCTGGACCCGAGTCCACCATCGGGCAGGGGATTGTAAGGAGCTGTGATAGCAGATTCTGTGGGATACATTCCGCTAATCTGGGAATATCCCAGTCACCCATTTCCGAGCAGAAATCCGAGACCCTAAGGAGCAGATCATCGGATGATAGAGACACCCTTGCGAAGACCTGCAAAGGACGATCAAAAGGATACCATAAGTCCGACCAAAAGCGAACCGTCAGTCCATCGCCAATGACCCATCTCGTGTAGTGGTCCACCGTGCTGAAATGTTTGGAGATGTTCCTCCATAAGTGGGAGCCACCAGCAACCGAACGAGATTGAGGGATCCCTGATCCCAGGTTGTATTTTGCTTGAAATATCTGCTTCCATAGTTTATCAGGACCCGTTAATAACTCCCATGCTAGCTTAAGCATGAATATGCTATTTATATCACGAAATCGCTGGAGTCCAAGTCCTCCCTTTGATTTACTCCGGCAGATCTGGGACCAGGCGATTAAATTGGAACCTGTGCTTTCATCATCATTATTCCACATAAAAGTCCGGATGATTCGGTCCAACTCAGTACAAGAAGATACTTGGAACTTTGTTGTCTGCGTTTGATAACAGGGAAGAGCGCTTAAAATGGACTTGCATAGTACGAGGCATCCCGCCATAGATACTTTGCGTGATTTCCAAAAGCTCACTCTTTTTCGCATCTTGATGAGAACCCCTTCGTGTGCAAACCGAGAGACATGGGTATGTATGATAGGAACCCCTAAATAGGTGCCAAGATTGGGTACACTGCGAATCCCAAGGATATTCTCAATGTCCGTAGCCATTTGGCGCAGACGTTTGGAGAAAACCACACCACCGACTTGTTCTCATTTATAGACTGTCCTGAGGCTGAAGAGAAGATCTGCATAATCTCTTTGATGACACCAGCTTGCTCCGGAGTAGCTTCTGCAAACAAAAGAAGATCGTCAGCGAACATTAAGTGAGTTTAGTGATAACGATGTTTAAAAGACAAAGGCTTCCAAAAGCCTCTTTCCACCGCGAGAGAAATCAAATGCGATAAACGTTCCATACACATAACGATGAGATAAGGGGAAATAGGGTCTCCCTGGCGGACCCCTTTTGACGGGGTGAAGGAGGGACCTCGCATGCCGTCCCATATGACTTGCATAAAGCTCGTATGCATGGAGGAACGGACTACATTCCTGAGGATAGTAGGGATGCCTGCTTCCCGCATAGTATCTTCTATAAACGTCCATTCCATCCTATCAAATGCTTTAGAGAGGTCAACTTTGATGGCCATGTAACCCTTTCGTCCTTTGCAGAAACGCATGGTATGTATGGCTTCTTGTGCAGCAACTATGTTTTCTATAATGCTGCGCCCCTGGATGAAGCTCGATTGATTCGGAGCTATGAGTATAGGCATAACCACTTTCAACCATTAGCAATGATTTTTGTGACAACCTTTGCGCAAATGTTAATCAAGCTAATAGGTCTAAAGTGGTCAAAACTTTCCGGCTGGGACTGTTTTGATAGTAGGGAAATCATTCCTTTATTTGCTTGGTGAGGGACCATCCCATTGGCAAAGACCTGGAGAATAAATATCACAAAAGAGTTAGCGATAATATCCCAATTTGATTGGTAAAATCCTGCGAAGAAGCCATCCGGCCCCGCTGCTTTGTTTGGATCCATGTCGAAGAGGGCCTTCTTAATTTCATCCCTATGAATCAGCGCCTCAAGAAGCATCCTGTGAGAGTGGGAAAGTACTGGAAATCTATCCTGCACTGGAAATGTTAGTAGTGGAGTAGAAGAAGAGGCAATGTTCGAGCCAAGTAAGTTGGTAAAATATAAGGTGAATTCGGAGACTAGGGTGGTTCGGTCTGAGCACCAGCTACCATCTGCGAGCCTTAACTTTTTTGATGTGAGTCTACTTCGTTTAGGCCGATGCAAGACATGGAAGTAGCTTGAGTTCCTATCGCCCATAGTTATCCAATTGCACCTTGAAGTTTGATGCTTGAGAAGTTCTTCCTGGGTCAGAATTTGCTCCAAATCCCTCCGAAGCTGAGCTTCTAGGTTCCTCAGATATACGGTGGGTTGTCTGGCAATGCATATCTGCAGGCCTGCTAGGCGACTTGAAAGATGGAATTTATGCTTGTAAATGTTACCAAAATGATTATTTTTTCAGTCCTCCAGTCGGTCCTGCAGTAAGAAAAGGGCATCCAAGAAAGGCAATGTGGTATCCCAATTCCTAGCCATCCACTCTGACCAGTTTTCATGGGCCTCCCAAGCACGGTAATAGTGAAAAGGTCTTTCCGGTCGAGAGGATGAATCCTGAAGGACAAGACAAACACAGAGGGGTGAGTGATCCGAGGAGACTCTAGGTAGGTGTTTAACCATACTGTCCGGGTATAGTTTGATGAGCTCCTCACTGGCGAGAGCTCAGTCAATCCGTTCATGGCACCTTCCTCGAGCCCAGGTGAATCGGGAACCTGAGAAGCTCAGAGGAACAAGGTCTGATTGGTCCACCCAATTGCTGAACCGAACACATCCGTTAGAGGGCCGACCTCCAATCTTGTCCTCCCTGGTAAGGAAAGCATTAAAGTCACGAACCACTAGCCAAGGTGTAGAGGATGAATCTGCAATAGAGGAAAGTTTGTGCCATAATGATTTGCGGATACGGGGGTTAGGTGACCCATATACCGCAGTTAGAAGGATAGGTAAAGCACTATTGGAAGATACCCTCATATGAATAAATTGCCAATCATATGATAAAATGGAGATTTGGAGGGCATCTTTCCATAAGGTCCATATACCCCCAGAAAAGCCCTGGGCCTCTATTCGAAAGGAATTGACAAAACCATGTCCAATCTTCCGAATCAGTGACTCAGCGGCAAATTCATTAATCCGGGGTTCAACTAGTATCAGCATGCTAGGAGAATAAGTGAGTATAATGTCATTTAAAGTGGCAAGAGTAGTAATATTCCCCACTCCTTGCACGTTCCATGCGATGATTTTGAAATCCATTAAACGGATGATTATAGAATAACGAGGAAATCTTAAGCTGATGGATCGGGTGGTTTTGCCACCCAATCCATATCGGGAGAACAGCCCACGTCGTCCAACGCAGCCTCCCCTATTAGAGAGACTGGTGGATTGACTGGTGGTATTTTTTCCAGTTCCATTAGAGCTGCCGTAGGTTGAATTACCAGCCTAATGCGCCCCACATGGAATCTCGTTATAACTGGATTTTTGGTATGAGGGTCTACCTGATGCTTGACGGAGGACCCAAGATCTTGACCTGCAGGAGCGATTGTTAGAGGATGCGGGACGATAACTGAAGTATGTTTAGGATCAGATGGTGGAGAGTGTGCATCCGCGGTGACTGAACTATGTGAACCCGGTAAGATAGGAAATTCCATCGCCGACGGTAGTGCTGCAGAAGAGATTGGAAATCCTTGATTTCGAGATGAGGACGTGATTGAGGAGAGCTGATGAGAGGCTTTTTTGGTTCTGATGGATTCCTTTTGATACGGGCCTTTTTGATATGGGCCGGACAAGCACCTTTCTTTCATTTTGCCACTAGTGGGTTGGGGCCCAGTAGTTGCTTTGGTTTTTTGAGCCCGACTTCTTGTTGGATATGTTGCAGCGGTCTGGGTCGTATCATCTTTCTTTGGTTCTGAAGGTTCTGAGAGAGCCGTAAATTTTGACTTGAACTGGTAGGGAAAAGGAGCAAACAGTTGGTTTCCTTCTCTGATCGGTCTCCTACCCCTTTTGGGGGCTAACATCCATGGGCCGGGGCAAGAGATGTCCTCCATTTCTGGAACCTGCAAGTGAGAAGGAAGATTATTAGTGGGCCTGGTCCCCAGTTTGGGCTGGACACTCAGCAAGGCGAGCTTTGGGTGAGTAATTGCAAGGTGTTTTTCTAGCGTTGGGCCGTCATGTGTGGCGTCAGATGGAGTGGAAGGCAGAGCTGAGTGCTGCTCAGAATCTGGTTGCAGTAGCACGTGGGGATCTTCAACGGTCATTACAGCTGGAGGTCCTCTCGACAGTTGACCGGCAGGGAGCAACGATTCACCGGTCGGGGATGCCTGAAACTTGCACTTCTCTGATGAGTGGCCAAAACGAGCACAGCTGAAGCAAATTTCGTGTAGATCTTCATACTGCACCAGAAATAATTTGCCATCCACTGTTACGGCACAAGCCAGAGGTTTGCACAGATCCAGATGCACGGCTAAGCGAGCAAATAAACCGCGTTCCTCCGTCAGGGTATGGGCATCCACCTTCAGGTAAACACCGATGGACTTAGCAATTTCTCGGAGCATATCAGCGTGGAAGTAGAGTGGGGGTAAACTCGGGATCCGAACCCATGTTGCAACAACGTCAATGTGCTCTGCCTGGGTGTCGAAATTGTGGTGCCAGGGGAAGACACGGAGATAGTGATTTGCCACCGTGTGAGGACCTTCGAACAAGGCACGGTTGTAATCCGAGATGGTGGCACAATGAAGGAGATAGAAGCCGCGATCTATGCCCACGAGCTTGATTTCTCCTTTTGGCTTCCAATATTGGTTTAGGCTCTTGAGGAGTGCCTGGTATCCCAGATATCTCCCCAGTGGACGAATAATCAGAGTATTGACCATGTTCTCGTCTATCTGGAGTTGGATGGATTCAGTGAAGGTTACAGTTCTGCCTGAGCTGTTGGATGAATGCTCGACGTCATTCGGGCCGATTACAATGGGCTTTTGCCAGGAAATTGTACCCTTTTCAAAAAAGGATTTGAAAGAAGGGGGCTCCACAGCAGCCGATGCGGGGCGAGAAGGAGGCACCACCGTGGATGGGTTGCCGACGAAGTATTTTTGCCTTTCAGAGGAAACAATCCCTACCTGTGGGGGAGGGATTCGAGACATTGATTTCGTAGTAGCCACTCCCTTCGCCAGAGAGGGGAAGTCAGTAGAGGAACCCATATCCACATCCTTCATTTGTGAGCAAGGACTGGATGCACAGAGATTCGCCGGACAGATTCGTATGCAAAGGAAGGGGATGAGTTTCTTTGAAAGTCTAGAGAGCGGTGAGAGCAAATCATTACATATTTCCTTTCTCAACAGAGGGGGAGTAAACCATTCGTTATTTCGTGTATTGAGTATTGAGTTATTGACCTGCGACTGCGGCTCTTCATTCTTCAACCTCTTGCCCTCCTCCCTGTGTCTCCTACGCGAAGTGAAGCCGCACTCAATCTTTCAACTTCAATCTTCAATTTTCGGTTAGTGTATGACTGTGGGTTTATGGGTTCGTTGTTTTCGTTAATCAATTGTGGCTTTCGTTTCTTTCGATTGTCGGTTTCGTGCATTAGATTTCGATTTAGAGTTTCGTGAGGTGGTTCAAATTTTCGTGTCAAGTTTGATGCTGTTTATTGGGATGATTTACCTAATCTTGAAGTTGAAGAAGTCGAATATAAACAAACTTCTTTGTTGCTGCTAATCGTTACGTGGAAATCCATTTGCTGCTGCTAATCCTTACAATTTAGAATGACTCGTTATGAATTTGTATTAAATTTATTATCAGCAGAGTAGTCTTCAAGGCAATCCTTGTTTTTTCATTTTGGTCAGTATTTCAAATTGAACGAAGGTGTGCAGCAGATTAATAAACTGAGCTTTGTAGCAGTTCTTCAAGTAGATAAGGGATGCAAAAATGAATGTAACTATAAGCGGATAAGAGAACACAACGTAAACCGGACTTAATATTTTCTTATCCATATGGAGCCACCTTGACGGGAATACAGACATGAGGACCCAACATCATTTCAGCACACCTGACACGGCCGCTATTGAAGGATTTGTAAGCAGATTTCAAGGGATTTTCTCAACCGACTTTTTGGACTTATTGGAGTGTAAATCTTTGTATTTATGATTGTGTAGATTTGGTAGAATTAAGTGAGGACAAGCACTTGTATAAGTCAGGAGGGGCACCCATACGCAGAAGGCAGTTTTTGCAATTCAGAAACCAAGCGTTTCTTTATGGTATCGGAGCCTTGACGGTTCTTCCACAAAAAAAAGTTCTTTCACAAGCATGTATGTATGTCTCTTGAAAAAGATGGGGACAACTCCAAGTCTGAAGGAAACAGAGCTCTTGTCGTGAACAATGTCCCTATCAAGCTAGGGCCATTTTCTTTGATGTCACACGAACAAGCGGGCAACGTAATTATCCTGTGGTGTTTCGAGGAGCCAACTATGATGAATGGGTACGAGCAGTGCGAATTTCACTCCGGGCACAGCGACGGTGGAAATTCGTGGAAGGGACGGTCGCAGAGCCCATCTATGAAGCCGAACTTGACGACTGGTGGACACTGCAATCCATGCTTGTCTCATGGATTCTGAATACTGTGGAGCCTAAATTGCGCTCAACGATCTCGTATAGAGACACTGTGACCGAGTTGTGGCGTGATATCAAGGAGAGGTTCTCTGTCGGAAATGGAACTCGTCTCTATGAATTGAAATCCGAAATTGCAGGTTGCAAGCAGTCTGGTGACTCTGTGGTGGTGTATTATGGACGAATCAAGGCCTTGTGGGACGAACTGTTGACCTACGAGCCACTTGTGTCTTGCTCTTGCCGTGGGTGTTCGTGTAATCTGAATACTCAACTCCGCAATCGTGCGGAGGTTGAGAAGGTTTACCAATTCTTGATGGGATTGGATGATGCAACATTCGGGACAGTGCAGTCGGGAATCTTGAGCATGGACCCCTTGCCACCTCTTCTACGCGTGTACTCTACGATAATCCAAGAGGAAAAACTGAGGGACATCGCGCGAACTCGTGAAGATAAGACTTCTGATGTAGTTGCATTTGCTGTGAAGTTGCATAACAGTGAGCCTGTCGGTGCTGATGAACGACCGGTGATCCGATGTGATCACTGCAAAAGACGTGGCCATATGGTGCGGGACTACTATGACCTTCATGGCTATCTAGAGGGACATCGCAAATCCAAGAAAACCAATGGCAGTTATGATCATGGAGGGCGTGGCGGCCGCGGTGGACGAGGTCGTGGCATGAACACGGACATGCGACTGCTCATGCTGTCATTGGAGATATCTCGGGTGCAACCTGTGTTAGTGATGCTGCTAGAGCTGCTTTCCCAAACCTAGGTGAAGAACAATGGAGTGATGTCATGAAGATAGCGAATCAACAAGCAGGATCAAGTTCTAGTGAGAAATTGAAGGTTAAGATGAACGATTGGTTGATTGATTCAGGCGCATCCCAGCATATGACAGGATGTGCTGATCATCTGACTGATGTGGTTTCTATATCTCCGTGCTTTGTGAACATGCCAAACGGGGAGAGTTCAGTAGCTCGCAGACAGGGAGTAGCTCATTGTGATCAAAATATTCACTTAGATGATGTTTTGGTTGTTCCTAATATGAACTGCTCTTTGTTGTCTGTTTCTCAACTCACACGACAATTGAACTGTATTGCCTCTTTCTCTGACAAGGTGTGTGTTATACAGGACCGATGTACGAGGACTTTGATTGGTGCGGGGAAAGAGAGTAATGGGGTGTATTATCTGCACGGACTGAAGGCAGCTCAAGCCAATGCGGTTGTTGGATCAGATCTACTGCATTTGAGGTTGGGGCATCCCTCAAACAATGTTTTGAAGTCAGTCTTTAATTTTGCATCAATTATAAATAAAACAGCTTGTGAGGTGTGTCTCCAAGCTAAGCAGACTCGTGATATTTTTTCTTTGAGCAGTAGTCGAGCTACTGAATGTTTTGCGTTGATACATTGTGACATTTGGGGTGCTTATCGTACAAAGTCCTCATGTGGGGCAAGTTATTTCTTGACTATTGTTGATGATATGTCACGTGCTGTTTGGGTTTTTCTTCTTGTCGCAAAATCAGAAGTTGCACAAATTGTGAAACATTTCTATGCCATGGTAAAACAACAGTTTGGCAAGGATGTTAAGGTTGTGCGAAGTGATAATGGGAGTGAGTTCTTGTGCCTTGGTCAGTACTTTCGTGATCATGGAATTCTGCATCAAACATCCATGGTTGGCACCCCGCAGCAGAACGGGCGTGTTGAACGGAAACATAGACACATCCTCAATGTAGCTCGTGCACTGAGATTCCAGTCACACATGCCAGTGAAGTTCTGGGGACAATGTGTCTTGACTGCTGCTCATCTCATCAACCGAACTCCTACACCAGTTCTGGATGGCAAAAGTTCCTTTGAAGTGCTACTTAATCGACCTCCCAACCTTGCGTTGCTGAGAGTTTTCGGATGTCTTTGTTTTGTCCACACACCGTCGAGTAGCAAGGATAAGTTTACAGCCAGGAGCAAATCCTATTTTTCACGAACGCACGAAACACATTGAAATTAATTGTCATTTTGTTCGTGATGCTGTCCTAAGTAAGTTCATCCAGCCATCCTACATTCATACCTCTCTGCAATTGTCTGACATGTTCACTAAACCACTGG
>JAOYMZ010046942.1:0-14486 GCA_025802335.1 Pinguicula primuliflora | reverse complement strand
CTTCTTTGCACTCTCCCCACCACACCAACCACATACGGTCATACTTCATTGTATCCCACAGAACTAAGGGACAAAAATAATCAGTTGACCCTTCAGAGCACTGTCCTACATCCACAATCAACCATATATAACGATATATTAATAGAAGAACAATGTGCTATTATAACAACGAATATTTGCAGCAAAACACGAAATGGCATTACGACTACTAGTTACGTTTATATATATTGTTTAAGCAAATATTGACGGTTAGAATGACATTAATCATTAAACAATCCCAACTGAGTGATCGTGATAGAGTCTCAACAACCAATCTCTTTTTTTTTGGGTAATTTAATGGTTGCATTCCAAAATTATACCATGTCATATGTACAAAAGAGCAATCTAAATTGCCAGAATCGCCTGTGCAGTACTGGAGTTTATCTAATATAATTTATGCTTAGGTAGCACTCATTTCTGATTTACTCATGGTGGCATATGGTTGAAATGGAATTTAAGTGGTATGCTCGAGTGTCAGAACCAATCTGCAAGCATAGCACTTGTAGGAGATTGACCACAGCTGCAGATCCATAGCCACATCGATGCTTTCACACTTTCTGCAAGCTCTCCATTACCTTCAAAATCGAATCTCACCTTATTCCTTTCTTTCCAAATGATCCACACCACAACCTGCCATATTGATTTCCAGGCCTCTCTTCATGCCCTTCCTTTGAGTAGAGACATATGCCAGCGATAGTGATCTCATGGACAATTCATGATTACCTGATTCTGCAATGCAGCTGCTGGCAAGTCAACCCAATCATAGACTTCTGCCCAGCTTTGCTTAGCGTGAATGTAGTTTTTTTTCGTGAATGTAGTCGAAGAATAGGTGAATGCCATTTTCTTCAGTTAGGCAGCGCCATATGCATTGAATATACTGCTGCTCTACTAATACCCTACGCTTATGTAGGTTGTCTATCGTTGGAATTCTGTCAGTCATTAGTCACCAACAGAACATTTGAACCCTTCTCAGAGTGATTTAACCCCAAGCTTCTGTGAGATGTCTTCTGTCATCAGCATCACTTTCCTGTTCAGCCTGAAGGTGACATTTATAGAGTGATGAGGCAGTGAAAAATCCAGATGAGTCCGTTGTCCACTATCCTGTTCATTAGAAATCGGGTTCCACTGCTCAAAGATCTGCATCATCTCCTGCAACCTTATTTTCTCCAAGTCTCATAATGGCCTTCTGAAATTCAGTCTCCATTCGATCTGCCCTTCACCCACCGCCTATAGATGATTACTTTGGCATTTCTCTGCACAGACAACCTATATAAATTACTATATCGCTCAGCCAAAGTTCCCTCCCCGTCCAGTCTGTAGGCAAGAATAGGAGTATTTCAAACATGAGTCTTCACATAAGCTACAAATCTTGAGGATTGGCTTGAGATATTCCATATGTCCTGCCAAACTTTAGACAAAAGCAACATGAAGAGATGGAATTCTGCTAGGTTGTTTTCTGGACTGAAATACTTCTCATCTATGACCATTTCTCACAAGCTGTCGTCCTTCGTTCGCCTTCTCCATAGCCATTTTGAAAGTAATGCCAAATTCATAGCACCTAGATCCCTGATGCCTAGCCCTCCCTTCTGCACCTCTACGCAGAGATGGGTCCATCAAATACTCATATGGTTCCCCATCTTGCTTGAGAGAAGACCATCCTACAGGACCTCCTGCTGCTTCCCCCTTAGATGATGGCCATCTGGGATCGATAGTGCAGGTTACGTAAAGGAAGGATGTTGAAGCCCCCTTTACACAAAAGGTAAACATTGGTTAACAATTGAAGGAAGAACCAATCAAGATTATGTGACGTAGTGAACCTGGCTCTACAAACATGGGGATCAGAGTTTAATTCCGAGGGGGGTTAATTGCGGGTAGGCATGCACGCACATCAGTGTACAAGGAGCCAAGCCGGGTGCCGTACTCTTTTTCCGTTTACTGGATTTTCCTCTACCCGGAGGTTTGTCGGAAAAGGTTTTGAGGAGGCGGGACCCCTTCTCACTTAGCGGATTCGAATGGACAGGAGGTGTCCAAGTATAATCCGAATCTAGGTTTTTCCGTTCAATGGGTTTATTTTAGGTTCATTCAATGGGTAGGAAATTACTAGGTTTTATTTTGAAGCTTCTTTACTTTGGGTTCAGTCCCTTCGTTAAACCATGTAACTTTTCTACATCCATTATCAATAAAACAATGGTTTGAAAAAAACGTCATGTATTTAATAAAAGAGTGTAAGATTTTAGATTCATTAAGTATTATTCCCCTAAACTATATACATGACAAAATAATATCATAAAAAATGTATTCTCAAGTAAAATTAGATCAATATTATAGTATAATTATATCATAATAAATTTATATAAAATCAATAAATATTTTAAAATCAAGAACTTTGGAAAACGTAATTATGTTTTATTAATACATGCTAATTATGTTTTATTAATACATGCTAATTATGTTTTATTAATACATGCTAATAAAATCAATGTATATTATAATGTTAAAAAGAAAATTAATTGTATTGTATAGATAAAAAAATTAGTAGGGATGGAATTTTTAAGGAGTCTGACATGTTTATGCCATGTTGCAAGCTTAGCTTTCATGCTGTTCAGTAGCCTTTTCCACATCTTCATCCCGGAAGGATTATCACCAATTAAAAGGCCTAGGTATATAAAGGGAAGATTTTCTGTGCTGTAATGCCGTATTTCAACATAGATAGGCAACTGGCCAGCCACTAAATTTAGTCCAAAGAGCTGGCTCTTTGAGAAGATAATCCAAAGATCATTTGAAAGCGTTGGGATACTCTTCCTCACCTTTACATTTGCTTATGATCCTTCCACCAATATTAGCATGTCATCCGCATATTGCAGATGGGATATCCTCAATCTTCCCATAGCCTCCAAAGATAAGCTCTCCACTTGCTTCAGTAGCATGTACAATCCTTCTACCACGAATGATTGCTATAGTGACGCCCCATTCGTTGTAGAAGGGTGCCACTATAGTGCACCGCTTTTAAGCACACTTCATTTGCATCCACTCACATGGGGTGCAGGTGGGACCACACACCAATATGTGCAAGTGAGAGGTGAAGTGTGCGGTGTGCGTGCAAAATGAGGTGTGCTAAATCATTTTCCGAATGACTCTTGGCATAAAGCATCTAATCGCACTGAAAAACTAGAACTAAAAAGACCTGCAAAAGATATAACCTTGTTCAGAATTACTATCATTAAGCCTTGTATCGATTATATCAGTTCTACTAAGCCTTGATGCATATAACATGATTAAGAATAAAGATGAAAGTTGAGTAACCTGAGCCATCATCAAGGCAACAAAAACACTAGCAGTGAAAGGGTAGAGAGGTCCCAAGTCACCTTGATGCATATATCATTTCCTCGAGCACATTTACTCTATTAAATCCATTATCTGACATAAACTCTGCAGAAAATGACCAAGGTTTAACTGATGATAAGATCATAAACTTGCATAGTTTTACAAGGTTATTAAAAGGGAAAGTTGCGAGTATTGTGGAGTCAACCGAAGATCATGTGGATCCGACCTAAAATCAAGATTCGTGATTGATGAAATTGTTGTGTAATTATATCTTACCATACCTGTAATGTGTGATACATGCATATATATACAAACACATGTGGAGGAGGGAATCAAGTAAAAGATTTATCCTCTGTTCTTCGTCTTGCTCTGCCTCCACTCTGTTCAGTCCCTATTTCTTTAGTTTCATGGTATCGGAGCATTAGTTGCTCATGCAAGATCATCTCAAAAACTTCCGCTTAATTCATCTCTTCAAATGGCAAAGAACTTTGTTCCTCTGACTACTTCTCATATGGGGTTCGTCAAACTCGAATGGACGAATTACCTCATGTGGTTGTCCCAACTCACACCAACTCTTCGCAGTCACGATCTACTCGAGTTCGTCGATGGATCGTCAGTCTGTCCCCCTAAATTTTTGGAGGATACCACTGTAAAAGAGCTTAAGGCAGATGCTACTCCATCTGGCATCAAATCTGTGAACCCTGCATATGCTATGTGGGTCAAGAAGGATCAATTTGTGCTAAGTCTGATTATTAGCACTCTCAGTCGCAATGTGTTGCCGATTATCTTTGGACTACCTACTGCTCACGAGACGTGGAGTGCCCTTCAACATAAGTTTTCCTCCTTGAACAAATCGCGTCTCATTAACCTGCGACGTCAACTGCAGACGTTAAACCAAGGATAAAAAACATGTGGTGCATACTTGGATACAGTGAGGCTACTTGCTGCAGAATTGGCAGCTTCTGGACATGCTGTGGATGAAGATGAACTTATTACTTATATTGCTAATGGTTTAAGCCCTATCTTCACATCATTCAGAACTCATGTGAGCTTTGCTCACAGAAACGGTTCAATGTCTCTTGATGAACTTGAAACAGAATTGCTCAACTTTGAACAACTACAACTACTCGAGTCGCAGAACACACTCCCAGATCAGAACTCAGTTGCTCTATATGGACAACGCAGGAGAGGACGATTTAGGAACAGAGGCAGAGGACGTTTTCCAACCAACGCCAGAGTTATGGAGGATGGCACGGTTCTGGAAATACAAATGGTACACAAGCTCCAAATCCACAGGCTCAAGATGGCAGTCAATTCAGTAACTATCCACAGCGTCCGCCACGTCCACGGAATGCAGATCAGCAAGGCCCGATTCACTCTCAATAGACTAACACCAACACTGATGTTGTCCAGAACGCAGGATTTGGTGTGGACAATCCTCACAATTGTCAGATATGTGGTAGAGGAAGTCACAAAGCATTGGATTGCTTTAGCTGTATGGATTTTGCCTATCAAGGCAAACACCCACTAGAAGGACTTGCTGCAATGGTCTCCCAATCAAACGGAGCTTTGCATAATGAAACTTGGTATGCAGACAGCAAAGCAAACCAGCATATCACACCTCATCTTGATCAACGTTCTCTGCAGGAACCTTATGTTGGTGGTGACGAAGTGGCAGTAGATAATGGTGAAGGTTTGCATATCCTAAACATTGGATTACTCGAATTGTCCACTCCTACACGTACACTAACCCTTAATAAAGTTCTGCACTGTCCCCAAGCATATACAAACTTGCTATCCATTCACCAATTCTGCTGTGACAATCAATGTTATTTTGTGTTGACTGACTCGGGTTATTTTGTGAAGGACAAACACACAGGGAGAATACTACTGTAGGGACAGAGTAAATGGGGTCTCTATCCGCTACACCTAAACAAGGATTCATCAGAACTCAAACATGCTCTTTCTTCATTCGTTGGTATTCAAACTAGTTTTCCTATTTTGCATTCGCGTCTTGGTCATGCATCCTTTGTCACTATTAGGTCGGTTGTTTCAAAATTCAAATTGCCAATAAGTGGTTCCCTTGCTCAAGATTCAGTATGTGAATCTTGCCAATTGGGTAAACACAAACAATTGCCATTCATGTCATCGGATAGAACTTCAAAATTTCCATTGGATTTAATACATTCAGATGTTTGGTCTACTTCATGTGCATCTGTTCAAGGTTTCAAATATTACGTAGCTTTCATAGATGATTTTTCGAGATATACATGGATCTATCCTATGTTTCTCAAGTCTGAAGTATACAAACATTTTGTTGATTTTAAAAACCTACTTGAAAATTAGTTTTCAACCAAGATTAAGCAATTTCAATCTGACGGGGGTGGGGAATTTGAGTCATTTCTGGTCAAGCATGGTATTTTGAATAGATTTTCATGCCCTCACACACCCCAACAAAATGGGTTAGTAGAACGCAAACATAGGCATATAGCTGATACGGGGCTTACCCTACTTGCTCAGTCTAAGCTGCCAATAAAATATTGGGTCGATGCTTTTCTTACAGCTACATTCATAATTAACAGACTTCCAACTCCAGTCCTCGAGAATATAAGTCCCTTTGAAAAACTTTTTTCGAAAAATCCAGACTATGCATTTTTACGAACATTTGGATGTGCATGCTATCCATTACTCAGACCATACAACTCATCAAAACTAATGTTTCGAAGCAAACGCTGCATTTTACTTGGGTACAGTTCTAACCATAAAGGATATAAATGCTTTGATCCTAGTTCTGATAAAGTATATATTTCTCGGCATGTTGTGTTTGATGAAACTTTGTTCCTGGGTGTTCCGGAAAGAGATGCACCAACACCGTCCATACAGTTGGATACTCCCTCCAATGTAAGTTCCGACATTATAATTCCCTGTCAGTTATTTCGAAATATCACCAATCCAATAAATCCGCTAGTGACTCCCCAATCCGTGCATGATATTTCGGATTTACCATATTCACCACCTGTAGTTGACTTACCATCACCCCAATCTGTGCATATAATTTCAAATTTGTCACCTCAAGTTTTTTTTTGATAGTTAAGGTATTTTATTTATAATTCCAATATTTGCCCAAATTAGACAAAATTGGCCGTAATTACACTTATTTACATTTCAATATCCCCGATATATCAGATAGACTGTTCTTCTCGATCCTTCGCCGACCAATCGCCGGTTCCTCATCAAGCAACACAGAACTCTGGATTCACACACCATCAAAGGTAATGGTTGGCATCAGCTGTTGATGCACCTTCAGGTTCCACCAAGTTTGGAGTTTGATTTGCTCGGCCACATTTGCATCGGACCGCTCCTTGTTTTCGAAAACCTTCAAATTCCTCATCTTCCATATGTGCGAGGTAGTTTGTTGCCATATCACATTCCATATGTCTGATTTCCACAGTGGAGATTTGCCACCTCAAGTTGATTGGCCGAACCAAAATAGCTCACAAATTGATGATGTGATTGATCAAACATTCAATTCACCCCAATCATGGCCACATTAATGATCTCAATCATGGTAGTATTGACCGTCCCTCACTTCAATGTCACAACCCAATCATGAGCCCAATCATCCAGTCAACCCAATCATGTTTGCTGACCGAATCTGTGCCACCCAATCATGAGCCATGTGATTCCGACATCATTAATACCCCATCATTACCATTTACACATCAGTCAATAGTTTCGAGTGAACCCAACCTTGTGGTCAAAACCTCAAACTTGGAACCCCATTTAGCCATGCATGAACATAACGTAGAACTCCATTCAGCCAAGGATAAGGATAGCCATACAACCGAAGAAACTAAAACAGCACCTTCTTCCTCCCGGATGGTCACTCGAAGCCAAATCAACTCATCCAAACCTAGATCTTTTCCTGATTATCATCTCTATTACTCTACTAAGCACCCTATTCGAGTATTTTCCAGTGTGAAGGTACCGTGTGAACCAACTAATTATTTGCAGGCTAGTTTGTCACCTCAATGAAGGGCTGCCATGCAGGAGGAATTTGATGCTCTTCATGCCAATTCTACTTGGTTCCTCTGTCCTCGGCCTGAGTCCTAGAATGTCATTAGAAATAAATGAATCTACAAAGTCTAACAGAAGCCGGATGGAACGATTGATCGTTACAAGGCTCGTTTAGTGGCCAGAGGGTTTGAACAATAACAAGGGATTGACTATGCGGAAACATTTAGTCCTGTCATCAAACCTGAAACAGTACATATTCTATTGTCCCTTGCAGTACAATACAATTGGGTGGTTCGTCAACTTGATGTGTCTAATGCATTTCTACATGGGTTACTCACTGAGGAGATATATATGGATCAGCCTCGCGGTTTTGTGTCTCCACAATTTCCTCATCGCGTGTGCAAACTTCAAAAAGCTCTTTACGGCCTTCGTCAAGCTCCGAGAGCTTGGTACCTGAGATTGTCCGTAGCTCTGCAAGAATATGGCTTCAAGTCTACACCGGTTGACACATCATTATTCATGTTTCATCATGGCGATATCCATATATATGTATTGGTGTATGTCGATGACATTTTGATCACAGGAACTCATCGGGCTGACATCTTTCGGTTGATCTCTCATCTTGGCGAAATATTCAAACTTCGTGACCTTGGCGATCTCGGTTATTTTCTGGGCATCCAGGCACATCGTGGTCCTAATGGAATGCATCTAAGGCAAAGCAAGTATATCCTAGACATTCTTGATCGAACAAAGATGAGAGGGGCGAAACCTATTCACTCACCATGTAGCTCAGGGCCGAAACTTCAAGCCCTAGCAGGAGAAGTCTTGAACCCAGCTGATGCAACTTTATATCGGCAGACCATTGGTGCTTTACAATATTGTACATAGACCCGGCCAGACATTTCGTTTGCGGTTAATCAATTATGTCAGTATCTTCAGCAACCAACATCTACTCATTGGGATGCTGCCAAGCGTGTTCTACGCTATCTTAAAGGCACTATTGACTTTGGTTTATGGTACACACCTGGTGATATGCAAATACAAAGTTATTGTGATGCAGATTGGGCTGGTGATCGCGATGATAGAAAATCCACAACTAGTTATTGCGTGATGTTAGGCAACAACCTTGTCTCATGGTCAGCCAAGAAGCAAAGTGTGGTGTCCCGGTCAAGCACAGAAGCTGAATATCATGCCCTGGCTCTTACCACTGCAGAACTGTATTGGATGCGAATGCTCATGAAGGAGCTTGCCATACCATTGTGTCGTCAGCCTCTGCTGTGGTGCGATAATACAGGGGCACTGGCCCTAGCTTCAAACCTAGTGTTTCATGCCAGAACGAAACACATCGAAATTGATTATCACTTCATAAGGGATAAAGTGGTGAACAAAGATATTGGCATTCACTATCTAAACACCCATAAGCAAATAGCGGATGTGTTCACTAAAGGTCTTGGAACGGCTAGGTTCTTGATGCTTCGGGACAAACTGCAAGTAACTTCTACACCCCTAGAGTGCGGGGGAGGTGTTGGAAGCGTAAAAGGAAAAGTTGCGAGTATTGTGAAGTCAACCGAAGATCCTGTGGATCCGACCTAAAATCAGGATTCGTGATTGATGTAATTGTTGTGTAATTATATCTTACCATACCTGTAATGTGTGATACGTGCATATATATACAAACACATGTGGAGGGGGAATCAAGAAAAAGATTTCTCCTCGGTTCGTCTTGCTCTGCCTCCACTCTGTTCAGTCCCTATTTCTTTAGTTTCAGTTATAACCCTTAATATCCTTAGACTGCCAATGTCTCAGTAGTATTTGAAATCTGTTGTGATACAGGTGGCTACTTAGCCAAAGCGCTTCCCGGAGCTAAATCGCTTGATGGCCCATCTTCACAGATATGGGATTCCATTTGCACTTGCCTCAAATTCTGAGGAAAAACATCGATGGGATTCTTCACGGATTGTATGCTGATTCATTTCTTAAACTCATGATCTTAAGTCTTAACATGCTAGCATAACATAGAAGCATCACATTTCATTTTCTCATCAAATGCTTTCTAGGGATTGACAATGCTTTGCCGATTGAACCTATTCATCTCGCTGGCATTTTTCAGCAATATGCAGGTTCGTTTGAAGCTCTATTGACAGTAGATGGTAGTTTCCTCTTTATTGATGTTCTCTCTCTGTTATCTGTCTTGATGGCTGGTGGTGCAGTAAGTGAACATTCTGTTCTGCCTGAACAAATCTGGGGACTCTATATTGGCTGGGCAAAATTTGATGGTCAGGTCCATAAGTCTGTTATAAGCATTGGCTCTGGAGCTCTAGCTGTTGTGGTTCCAAGAGAAAAATTGTGAGTGCCAAACATTGCTTTTAACTTGAGACAAAAGAACTATGCTACTGAAAACATTTGTTTACAGTACTATTCAAGCATGAGGACAGTCTTACCAATGCAATCTGACAAAAAATCTGCTTTGATCTCCAGTTTACAGCTCTTTGGACGCTGGGAAACTCCAATATTTCATGTGGATCAAAGAGCGGTTCGAGTCCATCTAGCCCTAGAGCCCTACTCAAATGAAAATTGGAAATCGAAAATATTAGATAAAATTTTCATTTCTTTATTTTTTTCATTTCTTTATTCTTGCTTGTTGCTTGAAACTGACTGGTTGATTCATAGAAAGAAATTTGTGGATAAAAAATAACTCACAGGAATATTTTCAATAAGAACAGAAAACTGAAAGAAAAATGTGTTTGAAGATGATCGAATCGATCCATCTTTCCTACCGCAATCCCGTTCATATTTGGCACAAGAGAGACAAGTGTGAATAAATAACCTCGAAAATATGCTCATTTCCCTCCAAATTGCAGAGTTTCTGCTGCTGAAATGCTCTGGTAGCCTTTATTCGAAGAGTAAATACTGCAAACAAGAAATAGCTAAACATGAATCATATACTTCAAATTTTTGAGGAAACATGAAATAGTCAGCAACAAAAAGTCTGCAATGATTTCGGCCTGGCAGCAATATTCACTTCCCAGGTCCATGTTGTTAGCAGGCCTGAACAAACTTGCATCTTAATTAAAGCTACAAAATTCTGATATAGAACTGTTCATAAATGCACGTAAAAGATCATCAGATGCTATCAGGAACTGTTGAAGATTCAAAATTTCAAAGAGATGAAAAACTATCAGATCAAATGAATCGCCAGGAAAAAAATGCTCATTTCCCTCCAAATTGCAGTGCATCAAAAATAGTTCTATTTTACCATGCACCTGGAGGTGGGATTCTCTTATCCACAGCAAAGTTAAATGCCTGAGGAACAGTAAGCTGCTTCTTCATGCGACATAAAATGCCCATGTCTCCTTTACTTTCAAATATCTGCACAATCAAAAAAGTGTATATAGCATTAAAATAAAAGCATGACACTCCATTAGAAAGAGTAATTGTATCGTACCTTTCTATTTAATGGTCTTACCTTGAACGGCTGAACATTTTGAAGTTCCTCTTTCTCCAATTCATCTGAACTCTTGATCCTGGCAGGGCGTGCTCGGAGAGATGTTTGAAGAACAGGTGATCTAGGTGCTTTCAGTTGAGGTTTCCAAAGAAGGTTCTGGAAATAACCCCCGGAGGCAAAGTTTATCATTGACAGTGCTAAGTTAAAACATAAGGAGATTGACAATTTTGAATGAAAGAAAAAATTGCCGTAGTTAAAAAAATTAAAAAACTACACTGGTACTACACCTTCACCTCCGTAGATTCTGCTGTGCCGACAGTAGATGTTTCAGAATTTTAATTGGCCCTTGACGTTTCCAAATGGAATTCTTGCCAAAAAAATATTAAATTTATTCAATAATCTGAAAGAATGATGTTTGCTTCTGTCTCAAATAATTCACCTTAAATTCTGGAGGATGGGGTGTGCTTCTAGGCAGTGGCGGTAAGGCAGGGGCTCCGAAAATCTGCAATTTGAGGTCACAGTTGAAAGTAAACTTACATTTTCCAAATATATTGAGGAGAACTCTCTTAGCATATATGTTTGAGGAGTGACCTTCTTATTTAAGGTCGGAGCTTTAAATTTAGGAACTTTAGCCATCATCTCTTCCTCCAACTCAGATGAACTCTTTATTTTTACCAAACGTACACGCTGCGATTTCTCAAATTCAGGTGTTTTTGGCCTTGTAAGTGTAAGCTTCGGCTTTCCCTGCAATGCACCACCAACATCGCTCTGATGAGTACATGATTATAGTAATGTGACTAATGTCATTGAAGGGAGAAACTGATGGATGATTAACTGTGAAAGAGAACACTTACGAGGCAGCAGCAACTCTCTTGTTCCAGATTGGAACTTTATCATCATTTCAGCGTTGGAAATAAATGGTGCTGATGCTTCTCTAACATAAATGATAAATCTAAAGCATGAAAGATTAAGTCAATCTCTTAATGTACTGCCACAACTTACAAAGATCATTTCTTTTCGAGAGTTACTAAAGTGTACCTTTCTTTCTTCTTTAGAAGTTTCAGAATTTGTATTTGTTAAGCTGAAATTGGAGCTGTTGCTGATGATCCCATTTCTTGTCTTGTGTGGCAGATTGGAAGTTTTATTGACGGGAAGAATCTGAAATAGAATTAAAACAATCATCATCTATAAGCAGTGACTACAAGGTATTTTCAACAAAAACAGAAGAAAAAGGTTCACCTGCCGAGATTTTCCTCCTTCCAACTTTTGCTTCTTAATGGAATGGTTTTCATGAGCGAAGTTCGGAGTTCCGACCATTTTCTTACCCTTGTATCTGAGAAAAAGTTGCAGGCTAGAGTGTTGAGACATGAAGAGGATGGTGCTGAGTCTTGAAAAAGAAAATTCTCGTGACATAGCTTACCTCCTAACACTTGTTGGTTTGGTGCTTTTAGATTCTAAATTTTGCATCTGCTTCTTTGAATTCATTGATGAAGGATTTCTGAGCTCGGAAATATGCTCATTTCCCTCCAAATTGCTGAGTATCTGGGGCTGAACTGCTCTGGTAGCGTTTATTCGAAGCGTAAATGCTGCAAATCAGAAATAGCTAAACATGAATCATACACTTCAAATTTTGAGGAAACATGAAATAGTCAGCAACAAAAGGACTGCAATGATTTCCACCTGGAAGCCATATTCACTCCCCAGTTCCATGCTGTAAGCAGGCCTGAACAATAATGCATCTTAATTAAAGCTACAAAATTCTGATAAAGATTCAAAGAGATGAAAAACTATCAGATCAAATGAATCGCCAGGAAACAAATGCGGATCAAATGCAGAGCAGTAACCAAACAAGATCCCAAATTGGTTTTCACAAGCTGAACTTTTGACTGATATTATTAAAGATTATATGCAAGAATTCGCTTACTAATATTTGAACCATAAGGTTAGAAAAGCCAAAAAACAAAGGTTGAAAAGGGCATAGTTGTGGTTCTCCTCAAACCAGAGCTCCGCCTTGTCTTTATCCCTCTCTGTGTTGGTCCCCAAATCTTTCGGATCTGCAATTATAAGAAACAAATTAGTGACTTATAAGAACAATTTCAAATAAAACCAGTAACTCTGAAATTTCTAAAATGAAGCAGGATTTGAAATCGAATGTGACCCGAGTTCAAGTTCTCCTTCCAAATACAGCCCACACAACAAGGGAAGCCACACGATTTCTCCAACACACAACAACCAAAATCTAACTCAGATGAAGATAATCGAGGAATAGATAGCAGAATCCTAGTAATACTCAAAAGAGGGCCTTATGTGACCAAGAATACCGAGTGATCTCCTTCTCTGAAAATAGCCGACATAACTCTATTTTCTCCTCCAAGGTCAGGACAGCCCGAGGAAGAAGATGAAAGTGCAAGAATCCCTGTCCGTGCCCGCTGAAATAGGAGAGATGATATGGCGCACGGAGTACTATACACACACGATACACGAAAGTCCAAGGATTGACTCCCTTGCGCGTAACTTACACTCTCGTCCCACACCGACCCATGCTCTCGCACAAAGTCCAAGGATAAGCCCTTGGTATTTCCGAGAGAGAGAAAACCACTTCACGGGGAGAGCGCCGTAAGAGACAAGGGAGACTAGGGTTTCGACCGTTTCCTTCCGAGAGATGCTAGACGTACAAATAATTTTAATTATTATTTTTAATTAAAATTACAAAAAAAATATAGTATAAATGATGTTTAAGTATAAAAAAAGGTAAATAAAATTAAAAAATATTTATATATATTATTTATTAAGGGGCAGGGTGGGTCACCCACCCCTGCCCCGGACCTGCATTACGACGGGGCGAGTCTCGGTCGCTCCGCTGCGGCAGGTCCAAATTATCATCCCTAATTCAACAGGTATTCTGCTATCCTCCCATTGAGTTGGGTTTAAAAGTAATTTGGAATACTTTTATCTCCAATCATGCTCATGCCATAGATTTAGGAGAGAACATTGAGTTGCTGGTAACACCACAGCATTCTAATCTGTACATTGTTGGTAATATGCTTTGACAAGATGTTTACCAATACAGTCGCACTTTTTCAGTTTGGATAGACTTACTTCCCTTTGGATTTTACCGATTGCAAAGAAGTCATTTTTTGGCAATGGAAACTACTCTGAAGTATCTGGCCAAGTTGTGCTATGAACATTTCTGTCCATAGATTCAGTTTGGCAGTCGCTGGCATTGACTGAATAGGAAGTCCAGTACCTGTTCCAACAATGAAGCTATTGAGTACCATTGACAGAGCGGTCATTTGGCTTAATGGATTTGCTTTGTTTAGTGCATCACATGACTTCTGTAATGCTCCTAGATTGATAGGATTCTCAATGGATGTTAAGTAAGTCAAGCTTAGCTATAAATTAGTTTCTTGCATAGTTAGTGGTCATGCAATGATCCTCAATGGGATTTATTGTATTGTGTTTGCATGTTTTGACTTCCATTTTGGGTTTATGCTTTATGATTACTAAAGACTAGTATATTACCCGTGCCCTAAGGCCACAGCAATCACAAAAAGAGTTGTACGAAATTCTATCATTTTAGTTATAAAAAGAAAAAGAAAAAAATAATTAAATAATAAATACGTCGGAACCATACGAAGTCACATGTCATATGGACCGGAAC
>JAOYMZ010046931.1:0-14489 GCA_025802335.1 Pinguicula primuliflora | reverse complement strand
AGTAAAAGAATGATACAGTAAATGAATTAAAACGGTTGTGAGGCTTCAGGAATATCTCATATCAAATGGAATGGTAATCGATAACATCATGCCTATGAGTTGGAGGAACAACGAAACTTTGGAACTTACTATTTATATTGCTTAAGCATGTCTTTGTGGATCCGAGTGCAGAAGTCCTTCACAGTTCTCGTCTTTGATGACAATATTACAGGATCTTCATAGTCTGGATTCATTCCCTTGGGCTTTTTATATATGCGAATTAAGTTGAGATACTCCCATACTTTCTCCAAGAGTCCATCAAGGTTCCATTCCAAATGAGCACTGAATAGAACGAGGAATTTTTTTTTCATATACCGAACTTATTATACCGAACTAAAATTTATGCTACCGAAATCTATTTTGGACCGTCGGATCGTTACGTGAACTTGATCTCGGCCATTCGGACACAGATCCAAGGACTGAGAATAGATTTCGGCACTGCAGGATAAGTTCGGCATGATAAGTTCGACATATGAAAAAAAATTGATAGAATGAGTATCGCAAGGGTGAGCAAACAATTAGCAAAATACAAATACAAAACCAGGCTTCACGAGCGCATTTCGATCAGTACCTGACTGGGCAATAATGTGGTAATTTGTCTAATATCTCCAGCTCTTCAAGTGTAATCTGATCAATCTTGTTAACAACGTAGATGCAAGGTATGTATACCCTACCGCCCTCGATGGCATCAATGAGATCATCAGTAGTTGCATCGTATCTAAGATTGATATCAGCATTGTGTATCCGGTATTCACCACAGATTGACTTCACTGTTTCAAGGTCGAGATTTGTGTTATTAATCGTAGATGTAAGATTGATTCCACCCTTGTCTTTTCTCCGAAATGTTAAATTTGGTGCTTCTTTGTTTAACCTGTGTTTCCTAGAAATAAGCAATATAAATGCAATTGTACACCACAAAACAAAAATATAGAGCCAACGCATCACAACTTTGAAGAAACTGTCCAACCTCACAGAGAGAAAAAAATAGGCATACCAGATGAAAAAATATGGAGATGAAACAACAAATAGCAAACTTATGGAAATGATCTGCCTATTACCTTATACCAAATCCCTCAAGCTCCTTCTCTATTAGCCGTTTATGAGTAATCGGTTCTATTGCATCTAGTACGATCAGGATGCAGTTACATGTGCGAGCTGTGCTGATGACCTAAAATTAAGAAGGCCAAATAGGATGTATTAATAAAAAGATCGTTGGTTAATTCCTGCCTGATGCAAAAATTTCATCTGATTACGACCAAGAGAAAAAAAAAACAGATTGTTAGTTGTAAATTACCTGCCTACCTCTACCCTTCCCATCTTTGGCACCTTCAATAATACAACGAAGATCCAATAACTATCAAAAGCATGGAAATAAATCAGAATTTGTTAAGATTCCGGGATCATCAAGTAACGAATAACTGAGAAATGTAGAGGAACTCTGCTCGTTGTACTGAGTCGGAAAGGGTCCAAGTACAACATCCAAAATGTTAAGAACTACAAGTAAACTAAAACATAATTCTTCAAATCTATCTCTAGTGTCTTGGACTTGGCCTATTTAAAGGAATTGTTGATCTCCTCTTCATTAATGCTCTCATCTATCAAGTGATGTTTCCACTACTTATTTTGAGTGTGCTATATTGTCATCTAGATGCATTAAAATAAACAAACTACCATCTAAGAATAATATTTGCTCAACACAAGCATATCACACTTTCATAAAACAAACGACATTAAGGAAGAATAATCAGCATTGTAAATAGAAACAGTATAATACCTGAATTTTAGCGCCTCGATATGTGATGACACCCGGAATGCAAGTTAGAGTAGTAAATTCATATGAAGCAACCTGAAAATAAAGAAAAGAAATGGTTCAAAATATGCTGATTAGAAGTTTCAGGACAGAGACCAAGTCGGACTCTAAATTGTAACAAAAGTTAGGAATCAACCAAAATACATATACGGTTCGAATAGAAAGCAAGATATGAGGGCTTTTCGATATTTATCAACATATATCTTAATATCTCCAGTAAGGGTAATAGATCATAATTGATCAAGAACTACAAAAACCTCAGAAAAAGTCCGTGTCAATTTATTCAAAAGCATCGACTTCCCAACTGATGGAAAACCAACAAGGCCAACTCGTGAATCACCACTCTTAGTAACATCAAAGCCTTTTCCAGCACCACTCCCTCCTTTTGATACTGGTATGAGGATTTCCCTCCTTAGCTTTGCAAGTTTTGCCTGAGGCATGTCAAACAATCAGAAAAAAAAAAAACTTTCTGAGAGAAAATAAAGACCGTACCTTAAGCACGCCCAGATGATGGACAGTTGCTTTGTTTTTCTGGGTTCTGGCCATCTGAAACAAGAAAAAGAAATTGAAATCGGCATTCTGGAAATACGATAGGCAAAGAACATATTAGTTTAAAAAAATTTAAAGCCAGGTGATTAAGAGTAAGAACAACAAAATCCTTTCACCCACCAATGCAGGAAACAACGAAAGCTCAAAGCTTAACAACAAAGCGGACAAAAAACTTTGGATAGTCTCAAATCTTTTTCTGCAATTTTTTCTTTAACAAATTCATTTCTTTCAGCAGGAATCTCAACCCAGTCCATCTATAGAAGAGAAGACAAATTGCTTTCCGATAAAATGAAAAAACATTCGACAGTTCAGACATTAGCCGGATTCAACTCACTTTCCTTGCTTATAGCAATAATTCCAGTTACCTCATTTTCGATGTCCTTGATTTTCTGCATAACGGTGGCCATTTTTACAACAGGAGGTGATACCCTCTATACAGACGTAAGGTTGGCTGCCGGGTGCCTTGTCGGAGTTCGCCGGAGTTGAAAACGAAACGCAGGACTATGTACCGCTGACCGTGGATTATGATTTAAGATTCTAGCAGCCCAAATTTATCAGAAGTTAGCCCGCCCAGTGTGTATTTTCGTCTTTTCAGTCTGATTTCGGTCGAGAACTTCGGTTTCATGTAGTACGCATATCATTCTCCCCCCAAAAAAAACCCTTGGATACTCGTTTTGTGACTGGTTAGCTAGAAGGATTAGTTCTGTTTCGTCTTCTGAAGTATTAATTTGTGCATATGTTAACTCTTGCTGTTTTAAATTCTGAATTGAAGACTTAATTATTCTAGGCTGAAGTGGCATTGAAGTTCGTAAATACTGTTGTTTTGGGTGTTTGCAAATTTTTTAGATAAGTAATTTTTGATTTTTGCCGGTTAAATAGTTAGTTTGGAGTGTTTGTAAATTTTACTTTTCCCGTTTGACTTTTGATTTTTGCGGTGAAGAAGTTAAAAAAAGCTAAAAGTTATAAACATCTATGAGGTTGCTTTTGGAGTGCAGTAACATTTTTGTAAATATTTAAAATATTAAATTTAAAATATTTTTACCTTCTTAAACAATTCAATATTCCCAAACTGACAGATATTTTTGTCATTTGTTAAATTTATATTACAAAAGTAACTTTCAAATTAATAATATGCAAAACACTATATTTTGACTCTTGTTGTAGACAAGCATATTTTGCAAACACTTTTCAGTTTTTGAATGAAAGTTCCTTTTTTCAGAAGACCTTCTGAAAAGCTACTTCTACATAAGCACAAGAACTTTCAAACACCCTCTATCTATAATGTCTTGAACTTTGGGTATTTAAACCTTGTTTTGCGCAATTGTTCTTATGTTATTTCTTATACTTAGGTTGTGTTTAGTAAATCAGACTGATAAGGTGACTGATGACTGATAAGGTGACGAGTGACTGATAAGATGACTGATGAGGTGACTGATAAGGTGGCCTGATAAGGTGACTGATTTGCATAAAATGATATAAAAGACATTATTTTATGTTGTTATTGTATTTTTTATAATATTCTATATCACAATCGTTATTAGATAACAAAAATATTTTTAGTTTTAATAATTCTAATTTATTATTTAAATAAATAGTTATTATTTTAAATATTAATAATAAAATTTAGAATAATGAAAATAATATACTCATGATAGAGAAGTGTAAGTATATAAAGTCAAGGGTAAAATTAAAATGTAAGACTTATAAGTCACCTTATTTTTAAATCAGACTGAAAAAATGTTGTTTCAAATCAGTTATCTTATAAGTTAAAAGGTGTCCGTTCACGTACATTTATTTTGTCAAACTGACTTACAAGACAGAATTGACTGATAAGGTGACTTATAAGTCAACGCTAAACACAGCCTTATTCTACTACTTCTTCTACTTGTTCTTATTTTTAGAATGTGTGCTGTTTTGTGCAAGTTCTTAAAAAATATTTATTTAAAGTTCAATTTTAATGACTTATTATAAAATTAATAATAGATTACCAAAATAATCTCCATTTAACTAATTAATGATGATAATAAGGATAATTTTGTCTTTTATATAGTTTACGTGTTTGGTATAATTTCAAAATCGTCATTCTAATTTTTTGAAGGAAAAAAAGCATGTCATGACATGCTTATTTTTAAGAAGAGAGAGGTTCTAAAATTTAGAACAAGTAGTAGTACTTTTACTGTGCAAAACACTCATTTTTTTAAAAAAAAAATCTTATAATCTAATTATAAATTTTAGAAAACTGCGCAAAACAAGACTTTAAAAGAATGGTTAGCTTCCATCTTCATCAATGCTCTAATCTACCCATTTGATGTTTCTACTTCTTGAGATCTTGAGCCATGTGCATCACAATAATGGAGTTATAACACACCCTAGTTGAGTCATAATAAGGAGGCAGATGCTGAAATCATTAAGTTATATTGTGAAAACTTCTTCAAAGAGAATGAGGTCAGAGAGCATCTAGCTTTCCTCTTCTATAAAACAGATTTGGTGAAGTATTTTATTCAGTCATGTTTAACCTTATTTTCAATCTATGCACTGATTGGCTTCACACTTGATCATGTATGTTGAACACATATTTTTTTTGTTAAGCAAATTTTTTATTAAAAATGTGACTAATATTTACATATTTAAAAGTTTCTATCTCCCATGTTCTCAGTTCTGAATTTTACATATCGAGCATACGTTGTACGGGGAGTTCAGCCATGATGCAAATGAATGCACAAAAGTATTCCTTGGAGCTTTGACTTTAATACAAAACCATGAGATGAATTGCAGCTCATCTCCAATCTTCTCGGCTGTGATTGTTTCTTGATTGAAGTGTTTCCTGTTTCTCTTGTTCCAAATCAACCAATTTCCTGGAGGGATGTGATGATACAGCACCAGCAAGTCAACGCACCAAGGAGGACCGTGTGTACACACGCAGACAGGAGTAAAGAAGGACGATGAGGACTGTTGGCAGGATTGCAGATCTTTTTGATTATCTTTTGCGTATATTTTACTAGCCGTTAGACTGAAACAAGAGAAGCACCGTTTTGTATAAATAGAAGAATGACCGAAGATGTAAGGCACTTTTGGATTGAATGAAAAGTCTATTTTCTTCTTGCAATTACATTGTCTACAACAGGATTTAAGTCTCTCCTGATAGCAAAGAGTCTATCGTTACATTCTTCACTCCGATCATAAGATAGGTCGGAACAACAAATTGAAGTACCGAGATATCACATCTCAGTTCTTCATTCCATCGAAATCACTGAGAGCTGAGTCGTAGGGAACCTACTAAGGCCCTGTAATGCGAGCTCGATCTCGGGATCGCATCACCCTTAGTCTAAGGTAGATTATTATTTCCTGATAGCACAAACTGACAATTACTACGAAAATTCCAATACTAATATTCTGTATATGCTCCTCTTATTAGTACTTGAATAGACCATGAAGCGATTATGGACCCTTTTCGAAGAGAGGGGTGAAGCATACGCTAATGCAGATGTGAGAGTTTCACTTGAAAGTATGGTTTCTAGCTCCTGCAGTATTTTATTCAGTCATGTTGAACCTTATTTTCAATCCATATACTGATTGACTTCACACTTGATCGTGTGTGTTGAACACATATTTTTCTTGTAACAGATCTTGCATTTAAACTCGAATTCAAAGACGTATGCAATCTCAGACCAACTGTGATTGTGTTTGAGGTCAGACCAACTATGATTGTGTTTGAGGTCAGACCAACTGTGATTGTGTATGCATTTATTTATAAGACAATCATTATGTGTTACATTGCGCTTGTGTTCCACTTTGTTTCATTCCAGCATATGCCTATTTACGGTGCATATACAAATATGAACATACTAAAAAACAATAATTATTCTAGATTTAATCTTGGTTCGGTCTCGTGTGTGCATGTGCGCGTATACGTTGTGCTTTAGTCTTCTCTTGTTTCCTGAAGATCTTTCCGTTTATATGTTGAGAATAAAGAGAAGCAACTTAAATAGAAAGATGTTGGTTATTCTCATTAAAATCTTGAGGGCAAGGTAATAGACTGTAGCAGCACATTAATATTTAAGTTGTTGATAATATTTTAAACACATTTTAATAATAATTAAATTCCACTGTCTAAATTTACCATCTAATAAGAAATTGATCAACTTCCGGCTATCTTCAATCATTGGAGGAAAAATCATAGGCAATTCAAAAATTCTTAACTGGTTTTTTTTAAATACATTAGAGGCCCGAAGTCGACATGAAAAAATTGGAAGAAAAAACTAGGTAAATAGAGGTATTAACGCAGTAAACATTCAAGGGTGATCAAAGAGGTAGCTCGATGAGTGTGGATTCCTTGAGGCTTCGACTCTCAAACTTGCTTCGCGTTCAGCCAGTGTGTCTCGATGAATTGAGAGACTGTTGACTCGAAGTGCATTATTGGTTTGAGCATGGAGGTGAGATGAAGCTGCCGGCACTCCAGTTTCTGTATCAGAGATCGGTGTGACGAGGTAAGATAGAGACCCTGGTTGAATAGCCTCCCAACCTAGGATGGAGTCAACCGGGTAACTGACGTGAAAACAAAGCTCCTGATATGCATATGAGCTAGGTTCCTTCAGGATAATATGTAGTTGACGTGATTGCAGCGCTAGAGCATGCTTTGCCAGACTGTTGGTGATGGAATTATTAGTTCTTCGGACATGATGAAGTGTATACGAAGAGCAGAGGACGAGGGATCGCTTAGTGAGATCGCTAAGGTATCGATTCGGTAAGATCCAACTTTTGCCCACAATCAGGTTGATGGTAGTTGTACTGTCCGAGTAGAAACCAATATTATGCTATCCAATGGTGCATGTGAGGGTCGCCCATAGTAAAGCGCCGAGAGTTCAGGTGTTTCCACAGAGCAAACACCAATACGTAGATTGAAGCGTATAATCCAGGAGCCAGAGGTATCTCGCAGAACATCCCCACAAGCAGCCACTCCAGTGGCTCTGCAGACCGCAACATCTACCCAGAATGAAGCATCCAGCGAGCAATGTAGGCCCTGAGAGTTTGGCTGAGGTAACCGTGTGGCAACCGTCGTTTCATGAGTCTGTTGTCGTTGCAGCCACTTCGTAGTTTCCAGAAAGTAGGCATGGATCGATAGACATAGGCTTCTGCTGGAGGTATGTTTGTCTTGAAATAGCGCTTCGTTCCTGGATGTCCATAACTTCCAGCATGTAATCGTGAAGAGACAGCACCAGACTTGGGAAAAGTTTGGACATGAAATGTTAGTAGATATCCATTCATTTAAGGAGAGTATGCAGAAAAATGGGCTAACAAAGGATGCCTTAAGGAAGGCCATGCTTCCCTGCTTTTGTCGCAATCCCGAAGGACGTGAAGAATGGTTTCGTTTGCTGGGCAGAGATGACAATCCACGGAGTATGTCAGACCTCTTCAACAGCGCAAATTGTTCGTCCATAATGCCCCATGAAGTACCTTTCAGATGAACATTTTTATGTGTTCAGGCACCTTCAAGGACCCGATCTTTTTCCATTGAGGGGGTGCAGTGTCCAGATTCTGGTTTGAGAATAAATCTGCTGCAGAATTGCATTGGAATAGACCATTTGTAGAATGTGCCCATGAGCGATAATTGAACCTAGCTCCCTCGTGCGGAGGTGGGAGAGTAAGTATGGCCTCAGCAGCTGAATCAGGTAGCCATGTCCTTAGTTTATGCTCGTTCCATGCACCATTTGGAAGACGGAGACATGAAACCGTGCATGCCAGATCCTCATCCGAAAGTGGTCATAATGCTAAGGCCTTTAAGGGGCTTGAGAAGGGGAAACATAGATCGGTCCAAAATAGAATCGATTATCCTTAAAGTAATTTAGCTATCTCTAGCTAAACCCTAAACCCAAAATAGAACCAGATCCTCTGATCGACCAAGCTCGATTGTCGGCAAATCTATTTCCTTAATGGTGAACCACGAGGGGTGGCCGTTTGGCCAGGGTGTGGTAGGCCAGTAGCATTGTACTTTGCTTTGAACACCTTCACCCATAGTTTATCCTGTGACATAACAAAATCCCATGCAAGTTTTTGCATGAAAATCTAATTTGTTATACGAAAGTTCTGGAGTCCTAAACCTCTTTGCTCTTTTCGTGCACAGATTTTTTTCCAAGCAACCAGAGGCTGTTTTGGCTGATCAGCCGAACCACCCCAAACAAAATCTCGAATAATCCTATCCATTTCATCACATGTGGCCAATAGCAAGGGTGTTGATTGCATGGGGTAGAGATGCATTGTACTTAACACAGATTTACTAAACACAAGCCTTCCTGCCATGGATATTCGACGAGTCTTCCAGTTTTGAGTTCTCTTTCTCATCTTGTCGGGGACAGATGCATATGTGTCTCTTGTGATCATCCCATGAATCAAAGGGACCCCAAGATAAAATCCGAGGTCATCAACTCGTGTGATATCTAGTACGACCTCAATCTCCCTGGCTACCTCTAGAGATGTATTTGTAGAGACCCAGAGTACTGATTTAGAATAGTTTACCACCTGGCCATAATAGAAGGAGACGATCTCAAGAACCTCTCGAATCACCGTGGCTTGTTGAGGTGAGGCCTCCGCAAAGAGAATAAGGTCATCCACAAACATAAGATGGGAGGGCATGAATTTTTGCCATCCAAAAGTGAGAGGTTTCCATAGATTAGCATCCATAAAACCTTCAATCACGTGACGCAGTCGCTCCATGCAAAAAACGAACAAATATGGGGAGATAGGATCTCCTTGACAGACTTCCTTCTTTGGTGAAAAGAGGGGGCCTCGCTGTCCATCCCAAAGAACTTGAGAAGTGCTAGAGGATAGGGATGATAAAATGACCTTAGAGAGATAGTGAGAAATGTCTGCTTCATTAAGAGTATCTTTAATAAAGTCTCATTCCATCTTTTCAAAAGCCTTTGTGAGGTCGATTTTAATAGCCATGAAGCTTTGTTGTCCCTTGCATTGCCGCATAGTGTGTAGGGCTTCTTGTGATAAGATAATGTTATCCATAATGTTCCGGCCTCGGATGAAACTAGACTGGTTTAGTGAGATAATGGAGGGGAGAACCATATAAAGCCGATTGGCTATAACCTTAGATACCACCTTTGCGTTAATATTGATGAGGGTGATAGGTCGGAAGTGGTCAAAGCTTTCGAGCTAGAGTCGTTTCTATTTAAACACATTCCAAAGTGGTTTGTCTTCCAATCCTCTAGGGATAATTGCAGAAGCTCAAGAGCTTCCAGAAGAGGCCGATCAGATGGCCAGTGATTGGTTAGCCATTCGCCCCAACCAGGGTGAGCCTCCCAAGCCGAATAGTACTTGAAGGGTTGGACAAAATGGTTGGTGGATGAGGCTGAATGTACAGTAAGACTAATAGGTGAGTGGTCGGATGCAACTCTAGGCAGATGAAGTAGATCATTGTCCGGGAACTTGCTGGTGAATAAATCATTTGCAAGTGCCCAGTCAATTCGCTTGTGACGATGCCCTCGGGCTCATGTGAACCTTGAACCTGTGAATTCTAGAGGTAAAAGATCGACATTGTCCACAAAATATTTGAAATGTGAGCAACCTGACGATCTTTTTCTCCCAACTTTGTCCTCGAAGTTCAGAAAGAATTGAAGTCACCTATTGCAATCCGTGGAATACTCGTCAGATCTGCAATAGATAACAATTTGGGCCACAAATATTTTCAAATTCCAGGGTTAGGAGAACCGTAGACAGCAGTTATGTTAAGAGAAGTGGAGTCATCGTAAAGAACATTACAATGAATATATTGCTCAATCATAATCTATAATGGTAACCTGTGCAGAGTCTTTCCAAATGATCCAAATTCCCCCAAAGAGGCCTTGTGCTTCAACCCAAAAAGAATTGGCAAAATTGTTTCCGATTTGACAAATTAGGGATTCGGCATTATGGCCACTAAATCTTGGTTCCAAGAGAATGACCATATAAGGTTTATGTACTTGAATTAAGTTGTGAATAGCAGATATCGTGGTGATATTATCCACGCCTTGCAAATTCCATGCTATGATTTTTCTATCCATAAAAACGTTAATGTAAGTTTTATTATGGAAACTTTAAGAAAAAAGTTTACTTGAAAATTCGGAAAGGGTCAAAAATTGCCTAGTTGGAGACACCTCCATATTGGCTAGTTCGGGGCCAATGGCTTCACCTAACAGACTTTCCAGGGCTGGAGTTCAACATCCGGGATATTTGAGTCTTGAATACCTGAATCTAAGGTTCCAGGCAAATCGTCTATTACCTGATCCATGTTCGTGGGTCCTCGGGGATCAGTATCAAGGTGTACTTCAATGTCATTGTCCATTGGCGTAGCAGACGAGTTCTGGATCCCTAGAGAAACCCCCTGACGGCCCACGTAAAAACCTTGTCTTTCTGCCACTTTAGTGGAGTGAGGAGGTAGGACGTCCTGGTGATTTGATTAGGAACCTGTAGCCAATGCAAGAGAAGGATGAGGAACAATAACAAATACATGTTTAGGAATAGAAGGTGCACCAAAAGTGAAGGAGTCAGGATGATGCATTGAGAGAAAACTCCCTGAATTTAGTGAAACAGCCGTGTTTTTCTTGGCCCAAGTCACCTCCTTGATGGCGGTAGTGTTGACCTTACGTTTTCCTTTAGCTTTTTGCGTCAAATGAGCTGGTGGATCGGTATGTCGGGCCTTTGTCCGTTGGTTTGAATAACGTTCCTTTTTAGAGGTGTTGGCCCAATTCAGGTACGACCTCTTTAGCAATTGTTGCATCAATATTCTTGGGGTCCCCATCTTGATCCCGCGGGACATTGTAGCGGAAGGATGTTTGGATTTGGGCCTTTGAAGCAGGGCCCGATGCAGCACTTTTGTTAAAATCACGGACCGGCCGCTTACTTTTCTTTTGGGCCACGATCCAAGGCCCGACCTTGGTTAAATCGGAAAAATCAAGTGAGCAGCTGCATTGTGAGGATGCGATATGACAGGAACAGCTGCACGTGACTGGTCAGAGATAGAGTTGACCGTTTGAACATGACCATTCTCGAGGGTCACAGCAGATGCTAGGCCTTCACCGACGTCAAGGTTTTCGGCAAACAGTAAAGACAATTTTTCGGTCGCCCCTTTTATAGGATCGACCTTAGTGTCAAACGCTACTACCTTATGAGGGCAATTTTCGGCAGAGTGGCCAAACTATGCACAATCGAAGCAAACGATGTGCAAGTCCTCATATTGTATGGGGAATGGTTTCTGGTCGATTATGACAGCCAACTTCAATGGTTGACGGAGGTCGAGACGAACGGCTAATCTAGCGAACAGGCCACGTGACTCCATCAGTGTATGAGTATCGGCTTTCAGATATTCAACAATTGGATTTGCAATTTTGCGAAGGAGTCCCTCATGATAGTATTGTGTTGGTAATCTTGGAATTCTAACCCAGGTAGCAACACTTTTAATATGGTCCTTTATAACATCGAAATCCCGATGCCATGGAAACACTCTGATGTAAGTGCTGGAGATGGTGTGGGGACCTTCGTAAAGGGCCTTTTCATAATCTTCAGGATGTGTGCAGCGAAGTAGGTAATAGCCATTACCGATGTTTGTGATATGGAGCTCACCTTTCGGTCTCCAGTGAAGATTCAGATTCCTGGATAGTGATTGAAATCCGATGTTTCTACCCAGAGGACGGATTATCAAGGTTTTAGCCATGTTCTTGACCATTTGGAGTTGAATCCGTTCTTTGAATGTGATTGTAGGTCCCAGCTCATCGGTGGAGTGAATCACGTCCTCAGGGAGTACCACAATCTTTTGTCGAGACATATCGGTCTCAGGAGGCAGAAGAGAGCTAAAAAGTGGGGGACTTTGCGATGCCTGAAGAGATGACCCCAGTTTTCCATCGGCGGAGGTCAAGGTGGGTTGGGTCTCCGAAACAGCGATTGCCGTTTGAAACAATGGGAAAGTAGCGTTGGAGGCAAGATCCATATCCTCCATGGGAAGATCTGGGCAGCTTAGTTTCAACAATGCGCCAGCGAGGTAGAGAGAAGACAGGGCTTTTTAGAGAGAGAAAAAAATGGAATATTGTGATCCTTAACTGGGTTTTTCATATCATCTGTCATCGAGTAATACCTCTTTTACTTCTCATCCCCATTTTCCCAAAAAAAAAAGATCATTGACAATATAAACATATCTACCCTGGAAAAAATTAAAATATGGACATGAATTTCTCTCTTGTTCCTGTTGCTAGTCTTGGACTTGAATTTTATGGAAAAAATTTGTATGTTCAGTATTTGTATGGTTAGCTTTTTCTTCGTGCACGTAATTTTTGCGTGGAAATATCTATTTTCGAAATTGATCGCATAATTGTAAAGCTTATGCATAGGAGATGAAAAGCCCCAAATTCTGATACGATTCCGACGGCTTTATCACCGTTTAATTTCATTTCACATTTTCCCCTTGGGTGAAGTAGTCATAAATAGGGTTTTAGAAATTATCGATTCGTCGCCAAGACCGTGGCGGAATATGAGGATTTTCATCTCTTATATATAATGTTTTCAATTATGCGACCAATGTCAAAAGGAAATTGTGCCGTACAAAAATTATGCACACGAAGGAAACAATGACCACACAGAACAATGATCATATCAAGCACTCCATGAATTTTATATAGTTAAATATTGAACAACTAACCAACAAAAGTAAAACATAATTTAATTGGATCTTTAAATCGTACCTTCTACTAGGTGCAATTAGGGGTATCGGTCGCTCGATAAATCTACTGATCGATCACTACCCACTACTGACCGACTTTGGTCAGTAACGGAGAATTGTTTACCGTTATCGCTATCGTTGGGTGTCGGTAACCATACCGACGGTAGTCGGTAAAAGTCGAGCGGTAACCGTTGGTTACGAACTAGATTTATTCTTTTTTAATCAATTATTATGCTGGAAGAATATGAATGTTTGTGGTATAATACATGTCCAAAATGTCTCCAAAAATAAAAGATAATGTCATAATCTCAAATACATGTCCATGTTTCAAAAACTAAAAGAGAAGGTCATAATCTCAATCAAATAGTTAAAAGCAAAGTGATTTATGTGAGTTTATAATACAATCCGGATCTTGGTGGATACATGAATCAATTAAAATAAAATATAAATATATTGAATAGAGATTAATATTAAAGTGAGTTGAATAGATATGTTATTGTTTTCTCTCTCAAGTGCGATCATAGATCCTCGTCATAGTTGTCCAAAGGTAGTGCGACAAAATCTTCAATAATACGAGAAGAAAAGATCATCCAATTTTAAGCACATATCAAACCCTCAACTGTAGAAAAAAAATATTATATATTTATATTTATTATATATTTATATAGGGACAGATTCCCAATACTTAATTTTTGTCTCAATTTTTACCCTTAAATCTCAGCCATTAATACATTTACATATAATGGCTGAAATTAAATAATAAATTAAGAAATTAAAAAAACGCACGTGACCTCTTCAAAATAAAAATCTCTCATCTAATGCAGAAATCCCGTCTTGACTCCAGAATATCTTACAATTCCTTCGTTCGACTCCATCAATCGTCTTCCCAATCCCTTTATTCAAATCCATAAATCGTCTGCCAATCTAGGAATGCTTGGACGAGTTTGTGGGATTATGGTGCTGAAATTGTGGGATTTATCTGTCGCTGATGCAACGTGAATTGATTACGTTCTTCCTTGCATTTATGTTGATGCAGTGGGTTATTGGATTTGTTGTGTTATTTTACTACCTGGGGATTTTTTGAGCATTTCGATGATCTGGAAGGCCTCCTGTGCTATCATTCTTCCAATGTCGGGTTATTGCTTCTGGTGCACTAGGAATTTGGAACATCCCAGTAACCTCTATTAAGATGAATATATTGCGAAATTGTAAAGAACACGATGTTTACGTGGTTCGGGAAAACTCTACTCCACGGGAAGAATTCTTCCAATTTTTTGTCTCTTGTCTTTTCTTTTTTTTCTGTACAAGCGTTTATATAGAGTTTACAAGGTAACCTCTAATCATGGAATACCTACAATCAGGGAATGTGATCCCTACAATTAGGGACCACTAATCATG
>JAOYMZ010046930.1:0-30648 GCA_025802335.1 Pinguicula primuliflora | reverse complement strand
TTGTCATACTATTTTTTTAACTTTTGTCACAGTAAAGTCCCTACTGCAAACACTTTATAACTTCCTTATAAAAGCACATTTTTTTGAAAAGCCCAATCAAAAGCCAAAAGCAGTTTTTCAGTAGAACTTGCAAACAGAGCTTTAGCATGTCTTGTGATATTAACATTGTATGTTGTTGATTTATTTTAATTGGAAATCTATATATGTCTAATCATTGTGATACTTTGGTCATATGAGCAGGCCGAATATAAGTAATGGCAGATGCCTTTAAGAAGTGATTTTAAGTGCTGCGAAATGAAGAACCACTGAAGGGGAAGAGGGAAGCCAATGAGAAGAAAGCGATAAAGGCCAAGAAAGTAAAGAAGACCGAAAAAGAGGAGCTCTAAGGGATACCCGGAATTGTCACACTTCGATAGTTTGAGGGAGGATTCATCAGACACACCCCCTATCTATTTACTTCCAATGCCTCGAAGAAGTGTTCAAGAAGTCGGTCGTTATGGCCGAATAGACGCCGTCTGGGCGTCCGAAAATGGCTGACCGTCCCGAACACCTCCTGGGCGCAATGACGGGGCAGTCGGTGGATGATGAGTCCCTAAGGTGTGTGCAAGCATACACAGTCAACAAGTAATACAATGCATGAGTAAAGGTATTTACCACAAAGAGTAGGCAACAAACATATTTAGTTCACTAGCTGAAAGCATGAAAATTGGACATAGGTTGGTTTGATTGATTACTAAAACTACTACACTAACTAAGAATGAACCAAAGTTGTCACTTCAATGGATCAATTCAGATACAAGGCACAGAATCAGGCAACAAGATTGAGAGAATACTCAAGGCAACAATGTATTGCCTTCCTAAGATGCATCTAACACAGTCTGTATCACTAAGCTCGGATTTATTCCTTTTATCACCACAAGACCCATGTCAATCCTGCTCTCTATCGAGTTACAGGTTGGTCTAACCCAAGTATGTGCAGGAGTTTTTGCCTTATGAGCCTCACCCTACACACAATGGTGCAAAAGTTTGGGCTCTAACCCCCAAACCCAAGATCTCTTGGACTGTCTCTAGTGTGGCACACCCAAATTAGGGGGTTGTACCCCAAGGATATGCTGTGTGTGTGCTTATGGTGCCATACAATGAATCTCCTATCGATCTCGTCAAATGCAAGGCCTAAATTAGATCAATCTACTCATGCACAAGCAAATTTCTCATGTGAATCAATAAGCAAATATGATGTAACGTTCATCTGAAGCTTAGATCAATACAACAGTGTTGATTACATCAAAGGAGGGCTCAACTGAGCCTCAAGTTAGAAGATTAGCTTATGGTTAAGCCATGAGCTGGAAAAACTACAATAGAAAGCAGATACAAAGCCATAGAAACAGGAATAATTTGAGATCTCCAAGCTGATGCAGATTCTCCTTCTCCGAGAGTCTCCTTGTGCCCTCTTGGGATTTCTTCGTGTCCATCTCCCTTCTGATCGAATGAAACTCTCAATCAAGCATAGGATGAGTTCTTGGTGCAATGACAGATCGATCCTTGCAGTGTATGCTGAGCTGCAACATGATTTAGGGGTTATTTTGTCATTACAGCTGCAGGTGGATCCGTGTGTATTGTTGGGCCTCAAACTACCTTCTTATGGCCTCAAATGCCGGTAACTTGTGAAGATGACTTGAAGAGAAATTCCCTAGGTATCTTCTGGTGAAAGGGAAGATTCATCCTTGCAGCCAAGTGAGAGATATGCTCGATGCAAGGGGCAAGAGTGTCATTGCACTGTGATCCTTACCAAGAATGGTATTTTCCGTTAGGTCTTGGCGGCAGATTTAGCATTCCAATCCTTCACATAAGTTGTAGAGGAGCTCCTGACCTAGCTCCCTGTAAAATGGCAACCTCGCCCACGTCGTGGTTGAAGAGATATGGCTGTTAGAAGGGCATGGCAGTCTTTATCCAGTTTTTGCCTGATTTGGCAAAACAACTTTTGAAGCCTTCTTGGACCATTTCTAGTTTCGTCACATTGGTCCCCGCTTCATGTGTTATCTTGATTTTATATATATGGTTGCACACACGACCTTCTCACATGTCTAGACATATTTTGGACCTTCAAATGTGGTGACATGCATCCAGGTGAAGGTGTTCTTGTGCCTTAGAATCATTTTTGCACTGAATGTCTCCTTTTGCACCAGTTTGCACAGATTATGCCTTACACTGCACCAAATCTTGTTTAGAATGCATGAACTTGAATCTAAGCATAAATTTAGGGAGAATCAGTGATATAAGCCTAGATTTGTAGAGAAATGAATGCATAAATGAGTCTAAAACATGCTCAAATGAAGGCTTATCAGTGGCGGTGGGGAGCCCATTTTGGTAAATACCAATGGAAAATACCATTCTTAGTAAGGATCACAGTGCAGTAACACTCCTGCCCCTTGCACGAAGCATATCTCTTACTTGGCTGTAAGGGTGAATCTTTCCTTTCACTAGAAGATACCTACGACATTCCTCTTCAAGTTATCATCACAAGTTATCGGCATCTGAGTCCATAAGGAGGTAGTTTGAGGCCCAACAATACACACAAGTCAACTTGCAGCTGTAATGGCAGAATAGGCTATGAATTATTTTGCGGCTTAGCGTACATTACAAGGTTCGATCTGCCATTACACTAAGAACTCATCCTATACCCAATTGAGAAATTCATTCGATTAAAGAGAGCTGGTCACGAAGAATTAACAAGAGGGCACAAGGAAACTCTCGGAGAAGCAAAATCTACACAAGCTTGGAGCTTCTTGATCCATTATGCTTTTGTGGCTTTGTATCTACTTTCTTTTGTAGTTGTCTTAGCTCATGCCGTAAGCATGAGCTAATACTCTGAACTTAGGGCTCAGTTGAGCCCTCCTTTGATGTAATCCACATTTTCTATTTGATCTAAGCTTTGGATGAAAGTTGGATTCATGTTTGCTTAGTGATTCACATGAGTAATCTGTTTGTGCATGGATATATCACTCTCATTTAGGCCTTGCATTTGTTGATACCGATAGGAGATTCATTGTATGGTACCCTAAGCACACACTTGACAAGTCCTTGGGGTAAAGCACCCCTAATTTATGTGCCACCCTAGGGACAGTCCAAGAGAACTCTGGTTTGGGGGTTATAGCCCAAGCATGTGCACCATTATGTGTAGGGTGAGGCTCATAAGGCAAAAACCCTGCATATATTTGGGTTAGACCAGCCTGTAACCCAATAGGGAGCAGGATTGACATGGGTCCTATGGTGAAAAAGACATGAATCCAAGCCTAGTGATGTAGATTATATTTGATGCATCTTAGGAAGGCATGATACTGTTGCCTTAAGTGTTTTCTCCTCCTTTTGCCTGATTCTGTTTCTTGCTGTCTGAATTGATCCATTGTAGTGACAACTTTGGCTCATTCTTAGTTAGTTTAGTTACAATTAGTATTTTTCGTAATCAATCAAACCAACCTATGTCCAATTTTCATGCTTTCAACTAGTGAACTAAACATGTTTGTTGCCTACTCTCTGTGGAAAAGACTTTTGCTCATGCATTGTATTATTTGCTGATTGTATATGGTTACACACACACCTTAGGGAATCATCAAGTTTTTTGCGCCGTTGTCGGGGATTAGCGCCCCTTACATGTTTTAGTTAGCTACAAGATTGCATTGCAAGCTATTTTTCTTTATTTCTGTTTTTGTCATTCTGTTTTCGGGTGAACTAACTATTTTTCTAGCTTTTGCAGGTTGTGTATGAAGTTATCACCTGGTGCAGTTCATAACACCCCTGGAAATCAATCAGCAAGAGCATTGAGAGTTCTGAGAAGAGCTGAAGCAAGAGCTCTATTCTTCCAAGAGCAAGGAGAGGACCATTCTGATTCTGAAGAACCAGAACCTATTCTGGAGGAATTCGTTGAACCTGAAGCTGATTCTGAAGCCAGTTTTGAGCTTGAATCTGGTTAAGACATGGATGAACCTTGCCAATAAGTGATTGTACACGATGATGACCTCCCCATTGAGCTATTTTTCTTGTCCGATTCAGTAGAAGTTACACCTTCCATAAGGAGACATCCAATTGTTGCAAACAATTTTGAGTAGAGGCCTTCAACCATTCAGCTGCTGCAATCTTATTCCACCTTTGGAGGTGTAGAAACAAGTAATCCATGTACTAATGTGGATGCTTTTCTGGAGATTTTTTATACAATCAAGTATCATGGAGTTGATCAAGAAGTATCTGGTTGAGGTTGTTCCTTTTCCTTTGAATGACAGATCCAAGGAGTGGTTGTACAGCCTTTCTCCTGATTCTATACACACTTGGGAGGAGCTAAGGAGAGCTTTCTTGACACACTTTTTCCCTCCAAGCAAAACTGCAAGGATTTTGATTGAAATCCACTCCTTCAAGCAGAAACCACAAGAGAATATTTATGAGGTGTGGGAAAAATTCAAGGGATTGCTAAGGACTTGTCCCAATCATGGATTGCAACACCAAGACAGATTCAAGCCTTTTATTTTGGCTTGGATTACAACACAAGAAGAGATGTGGATTCTGCTGTAAATGACACATTTATGCAGAAGTCATACAACCAATGTATGACATTATTGGAAACCTTGGGAAAAATTGCTATAGGTGGCATGTTGAGAAAGTTTCAACAAGTGACATAGTCAGGGCTATAACCTCTAATAGAGTGATGCTTTGGCTACAGCTCTGCGTGCTTTGTCCTAAAAAACGGACATGTTATTGCTTGATGCAAGAGGACAGCGGCCTTCCCTAGCCTATGCAGCACAATCTCTATCCTGTACACTATGTGGAGGCATTCATCCACCAAACTAATGTCCGAAAGCATCTATAGCTGAGCTTGAGCAGTTGAGCTATTTTCAGAATCAAACTTACAGAAGACATGAAGGACCTGGTATGAATTACAGCAAACACAAAGTGCCATCCACTCTCATTTGTTGAGACCACTTCAGGAGCAGAATCATCAGAACACGAATGCCTCATCTAGTAAAGAAGGAGATGTTATGGCTATGCTATCTGAAAACTCCAAGAGGAACACTGAAATAATGGGGGAAGTGAAGAAGAATCAAGACTTTCTGTCTCAACTGATTCAACAGAATGCTAGCTATATGGCAAGGGCAAATGCCACTATTCAGAATCAGAAAACTTCCTTGATGAAGCTCGAGAACACCATGTAGCAGCTGGTTTCTCAAGTCTAAGAAAAACAGAAGGGACTAGGATGTTGTTCTAGGGAGAGCTGCCAAGCAGTGACTTTGAGATCTGGCAGAGAGTTGGAAGAACCACAACCACCTTCAGTCATTGTTCCTCCATTGGTGAAGGAGAAAGAGGTTGAGCAGCAGCCTACCCAGACCAAAGAAAGGGGCGAGCCATGGCCACAGAAGAAAGAAAAGTGGGAAGAGGTGGAGATTACACCTGAATTGTTTAAGAAAGCCCCATTTGCTCAAAGATTGGTCAAACCTATGATTGAGCAACAGTACAAGAATTTCTTGGAGATGTTCAAGAAGTTAGAAATCAACATCCCTTTTGCTGAAGCACTTGAGGGGATGCCCATGTATGCCAAGTTTATGAAGGACATCCTCACCCACAAAAAGAGAGTAAATGATGAAGGAACCATCCCTCTCACAGCAGAGTGCTCAGCCATCATAAGCAGACAACTACCGCCAAAGCTAGCTGATCCAGGGAGTGTCATTGTCCCTTGTTCAATATGGGAGTTTACATTTGATAAAGCTTTATGTGATTTAGGGGCTAGCATCAATTTAATGTCTTACTCAATTTCACAGAAGTTTGGATTAGGTGAACCAGCACCAACCAGAATCACTCTTCAGCTTGCAGACAATTCATTGAAGAAAGTTAGAGTAGTGGTAGAAGATGTTCTTGTAAAAGTGGACAAGTTCTACTTCCCTATGGACTTTGTCATCCTAGATATGGTTGAACACCAGGGGATCACCACATATTAGGCAAACCATTCTTGATATGAAGAAGGGGGAGTTGAAACTTAGAATTTAGGGAGAAGAAGTATGCTTGAATGTGTACCCCTCCATGAAGATGCCTATGGACTTTTTTGGATGAGCTTGAACAGTGCAACCTCATTGAGATGCAACAAGATAAGTTATCAAATAAGCTAGGATGTATGAAGGATGCATTAGAAAGTTTCATGGCAAGCAAGAATTCAGAGGTGCTTCAAGAAGCTGCAGTAGAGCAGTGTGAGGTATGGATCAACAAGAGTGTTCAGAGATGGCCGAAAACATTTGATCCTGGGAGAACACCCCCGTGCTCAGCAAAGTTCTTTAATTCAGGTCCCTCAGCTAGAGTTGAAACCTCTACCTTCCCAACTGAAGTATGTGTTTTTAGGAGAAGAATATAGCCTACCAGTGATGATCAGTTGTGATTTGAGCATTGAGGAGGAAGCTGCTTTGATCAGAGTTTTGAAAGAGCACAAGAAGGCTATAGGATGGACCCTTGCTGACATTAAGGGGATATCTCCTTCTGTTTGTATGTACAAGATACTCATGGAAGACTACTTCAAACCTGTAGTTGCAGCTTAGAGGAGATTGAACCCCCTAATGAGAGAAGTGGTCAGAAAAGAGATCCTGAAATGGATAGATGTTGGAATCATCTATCACATATCCAATAGCGAGTGGATCAGTCCCATTCAGTGTGTTCCCACGAAAGGAGGAGTCACTGTTTAGAGGACAGAAGCTGATGAATTGATAACAACCAGGCCAGTGACTGGATAGAGAGTTTGTATGGATTATAGAGACTTGAACAAGGCTACAAGAAAGGACCACTACCCTCTGCCTTTTGTGGATCAGATACCGGATAGATTGGCAGGTCATGCCTTCTATATTTACTTAGATGGGTACAATGGGTACAACCAAATTACAGTAGCTCCTGAGGATCAAGAGAAGACCACCTTCACCTGCCCATATGACACATTTGCTTTCAGGAGAATGCCTTTTGACCTCTATAATGCTCCTGCAACCTTCCAAAGATGTATGATTGCCATCTTCTCTGATATGATTGAAAATATCATTGAGATATTCATGGATGATTTCAGTGTATCTAGTGATAGTTTTGAGCAGTGCTTGGCCAACCTGAAGAGAGTCCTACAGAGATGTGAGGAGTTTCAGTTAGTCCTCAACCTGGAAAAATGCCATTTTATGGTGAAAGAAGGCATTGTGCTTGGACACAAGGTCTCCCAAAGAGGTTTGGAGGTAGACCAAGCCAAGATAGAAGCAATAAGAAGTCTCCCACCCCCTCTTCAGTAAGGGCAATGAAAAACTTCTTAGGTCATGCAGGCTTCTACAGAAGATTCATTAAGGGCTTTTCTCTCATTGCAAAACCTTTGTGTTATTTGCTTGAGAAAGAGGCTGAATTTAGCTTGATAGCTGAATGTCTCAAATCTTTTGAAGAGCTCATGCAGAGATTGATCACTGTCCCTATCATGGAAACACCTGACTGGAGCCTACCCTTTGAGATAATGTGTGATGCTTCTGATGTGGCTGTGTGAGCAGTCTTGGGACAAAGAAAAGAGAAGCAATTCACTATCTACTATGCAAGTAGGAAGCTCAGTGCTGATGAGCTAAATTATACCACTACAGAGAATGAGATGTTGGCAGTGATATACTCTTTTGACATGTTCATAGCTTATATCTTAGGCAGCAAGGTTGTGGTGTTCACTCATCTTGCTGCAATCAAGTATCTTATGAGCAAAAAGGATGCAAAGTCTAGACTCATCCGTTGGGTTATGCTGCTTCAAAAGTATAAAATGGAGATAAGAGGCATTGAAAATGTGGCGGCTGATCACCTCTCTAGGCTAGAAGGCAACAATGTGGTTGAACCTTCACCCTCACCTATTGCAGACTCATTCCCTGATGAGCAGCTATTCACTGTAAGTGTCACTCAGGATCCATGGTATGCTGACATTGTGAATTTTCTCTCTTTCAGCATTGTTCCTCTAGGAGGATACCAATGGAGAAAGTGGTTTTTCTGTGACCTCAAACACTTCATTTGAGAAAACCCTTACCTGTATAGGATTTGTGCTTGTCAAGTAATCAGAAGGTGCATCCCAGAAGCTGAGGTGAACTCCATTCTGAGTCACTGTCATTCATTTGAATGTGGAGGGCACTTTGGTGGCAAGAGAACAATAACCAAGATCTTACAAAGTGGTTTCTACTGGCCCTCAATGTTTAAGGATGCTCACAAGTTTTCTCAAACCAGTGATATATGTCAGAAGGTGGGAAACCTCTCAAATAGGAATGAAATGCCTCAAGTGGGAATTTTGTAGGTTGAACTTTTTGATGTTTGGGGCATTGACTTCATGGGATCATTTCCCCCAAGCCAGAGCCAACTCTACATACTGGTAGCTGTGAATTATGTATCCAAATGGGTTGAGGCAATAGCCTCTCCTACCAATGATACAGTTGTGGTGACAAGGTTTCTGAAACAGAACATCTTAGCAAGTTATGAAACTCCTAGGTTCATAATCAGTTGTGGTGGCACCCATTTTTTCAACAAACTTTTTGAGAACCTCCTAGCCAAGTATGGAGTCAAACATAGGGTCACCTTGCCTTATCTTCCACAAGCAAATGGCAAGCAGAGGTGTCTAATAGGGAGATCAAGCTCATCCTTGAGTAGACAGTATCACCTTCTAGGAAGGATTGGGCTGCAAGATTGTCTGATGCACTCTTGGCATACAGGACTACATTCAAGACTCCAATTGGAACTTCTCCATTTGGACTTGTCTATGGCAAAGCTTGTCACCTTCCAGTGGAGCTTGAGCACAAAGCCTTTTGGGCCATTAAGAAACTGAACATGGATTTTGTGGTTGCTGGAGAGAAGAGGTTGCTCCAGCTATCTGAGTTTGATGAATTGAGAAGAGATGCCTATGAAAATGCCAAGATTTATAAAGAAAGGAGCAAACTGTGGCAGGACAAGCACATCAACAGAAGATCATTTCAGCCATGACAACAAGTGCTTTTTTACAACTCAAGGTTGAGGTTGTTCCCTGGCAAACTGAAGAGTAGATGGTTAGGGACTTTTGAAGTGATCAATGTTTACCCCTATGGTGGTATGGACATTAAAGATAAAGTTACAGGAGTCTTCAAGGTCACTGATCATCGTTTGAAGCTCTACACTCCTCCCCAGGACAAGTGCTGGGGAGAAGGAAGGGGTGTTATTGAATGATTGAAGAAGAAGAGTCCATCTAGTGACTATAAACCTAGAGCTCTTGGGAGACACCCCAAGACAATATCTGTTCTTTTCCTTTAGTATTTTGTTTATTTGCTTTTGAGTAGCTAACTTAGTTTGTTTGAATCCATAACGATCAAAACCAAGCTGAGTTCCAGTGTGGGGTGAGAACTCCCCAAAAGGGAGCAGCTGAAGCATGGAAGCAACATCATTCAAGTTTCAAAACCAAGATTTGCATCCAAGGACCCCTAGGTTGTATTGCTCTTTGCTCTAGCTTTTCAATTCCTTATATGTTTCATTCACTTGAGGTCAAGTGAGGTTTTTAAGTGTGGGGTGAGGTTAGCTTAAGCTATACATCTTGCGAGCAAGTTTCTGTTCTTTCATCATCTTGAGCATCATTTAGGGACTTGCTTCTGTTTTGATCTTTTAAGCAAAAAATCTTCACTTGCTTCATGCCTATTTTGCTCATTTGCACTTTTTCTAGCTAATGAACCTATTCATGCATAACTATTTGTGGCTTATAATGCTTGCTGATGACTGTCTGGAGGATAGAGATTGAGTTCTTCTATGGTAGTATGGTTGAGTGCATGGATAGAGTAGTGACCCCAGGGAAGGGAGAGATGCAGTTTCTACCTTGGATTGAGTTTGGATATTTTGGTGAACCTGCCCTTAACCCTCAAGCAAAGAAGGAGCCGACTTGGATTCAAACAAAAAAGAAGCTGAAAAGAGTATAAAGAAGAACAAGGAAACAAAGATGCAAGTCTCTTAAAACAAGAACAAAGAAGAAGGTGCAAAAGATAGCACCCCTTGAACTATTGAAATGGAGAGCAAGCATCCACAAGACAAAGAAAACAAGAAGAGCCTAGAGCAAATATAGAAGTTCAAAACTAGATCAGCAAATTCAAGAAGAAGCTGAGCACACTTCACTGTTGAAGACAACAATCTTACTCACAGTACTCAAGTTAGGCCCTAGAAGTCTGCCTACACACATGTAAGTCAAAAATGAGAGGCCATTTGATTCTTTCCGACCCCATCTACGAGAGGAGCCCTCTCATGTGTGCAAAAGGCTCGTGCAAGTATACACGGACTTCAAGTAGTAATCTTACGTGAGAGTGAGTGTCATCTACTAAAGGAGTAGAACCTAAGCATGTTTGAATTCACAACTAAAGAACATGTAAACTGAAATCATAGGGGGGTTGTTTTAAACTACAAACTTAACTAACTTGTAAACTAAACTAGTGACAATCAAGACTAGTGTTTGTCACTACACTAGGCCTCAATAATCAGAAACTAAGGGAAATAGTACTATGGACAGAAACAACCTAAGGCTCGGTCTTAATGCATCATCACCCATTCTAACTCGCTTACTATGGATTAAGAGCTTCATTTGCATTCATTGACCACAGGATCCATGTATGAGCTTGCACTATGGTCAAGCTACAAGCTCGTCTTCTAACATGAGGAAAATTTTGGGTTGTCAATCCTCACTACCAAACATGCTAAAGAACATGGTTGGGGTCTTTAAACCAACCAAGATCTTGAAGTGGTTGATGAGCTCATTTTATATAATGTTTTGAGCTATTTAAGTTAGTGTTTTTCGATGATTTATGTCCTAATCACTTATTTCACACCTTATTATGTGCTTAATTGTGTTTTGTTGGTCAAGTGTAACATTTGGACGTGCAATGTGGTATTTCTACACTTACACAAGCCAAGGAGACAAAAAATGGCCAATTCGGGAAAGAGACACCAAACCTTCCAAAAGTTGCTTGGCCATTAGAAGCAAGAAAGGTGTATGTTCGGATTTGCCCTTACAACTTCCATAAAATACAAACCAGGATGTGGATAAGGCTGTAATTTCACAAGGACACGCTTCAAAAAGTCCTCTACAACTTTGTTTCATACATGATATGCATACAAAGCCGAAACGATAGAGTTTGAAGGGATTTATCCATATCGGGTAAAATCTGCGTGCAATATCCATCAGGAGGTCCCTTGCAGCGGGCATATCTCTCAAACCACTTGGAGGATTGAGCTTTAATTTTACAGGATTGTTGCTCTAGAAGTCTTCTACAATTAATATTGACACATGAGAGACAAAAGAGGCGAACAGTCTAGGTTTTGATGTCAAATTACCATACTGGGTTTAATGGAGCTGTAATGTCTAAGATGCCCCTTGTTTCTCTTGTATCTCTCAAACGACTGGGATGATTAAGCTGTAATTTTACAGGGACCTTGCCCTAGTAGTATTCTACAACTCTAATACTCACACTTATCACAGAAGAGGCGTCTAGGGAGGCAATATTGGTGACTCAAGGCCAGAAGGTCGATTCAGCACTCCAGCGGAGGGATTCCATTCTTACAGACTGCAAAGAATGCCATGGACTGCTGTTCTTCATCTTTCGCAATTGTACTAGCTCATGCTATAAGCATGAGATAAGTTTATTATATTCAAGGCTCGGTTGAGCCGAAACTACATGTTTTGATTTGAATGCTTATGTCTTAATGTCATCGTTTCATTCCTTCTGTGATGTGTATTCTTAGATTGCTCGCGTTTTTGACATTCTGATCAAACGTGATGAACTACTTGCACGGTTTATGTATTGATTAGGAATTACGTGCATAGATAGGACACCGATTATGCACACACCTTTGCCCTTGGGTGAATACCCCTAGTTTTATGTACCATATCTAACAAACTATTCATATTAAGATCTTTTCTTTCCTTTCATGCTTGAGGTGAGACTTGACAGCAAAATTCCCTTCATGATAGGTAGACTAGTTAGTATACCTCGGAAGAGACCTAACTATATATGAGTTTGGTGGTCTAGAGGATGAAAAATGCATGATAGGCAAGACATGAGTTAGAGTTGAAGCATGTTAGTTAGGCAATACACCTAAGTCTTGAATCACTTCATTCCCCCTTTGATTGTGATCACCCCTTTGTTTCTTTAACTAGTTTAAGTTGATATTCGTGACATATATTGGTTTGAACTTAGCTAATTTCTTTTGCACTTTTTTGTAGAATTTATGTTTAGTAGTTTGTAGGTCAAACCCCTCATGTTTGCTTACCCTGGAATTGATTGTAGATTGATGCATGTTTAGGACCTACTCCTTTGGGAGATGACATTTACTTACGCATAAAGTTATTACTTGCTGACCGTGTACACTTTGCACGCATCAAGTTTTTGGCATCGTTGCCGAGGAGTAGCGCCCCTTTACATGCTTAGTTTGCGATTACATTTTTTTGACATTGCTTAGTAGCGCCCCTTTATATTTCTTTGTTAACTGTTTTTCTTGATCTTTTTTTGTTTTAGTTTGTCTCACGGTTTTACTTGATTCTTGGCAGGAGATGTATGAGGTAGTCATGGAGAAAAATAGCATCTTTCCACATGAAGATGACATACCTATGGAAACCTTGGCACAAAATGTTTCAATCGCCCAAGTATCATGCATCAAGCCTTTGTGGAGTCCCATCTCTTCGGTCATTCCCATGCCAGAACTTTGGTTACAGCGTTACAGCAAATTTTGGATTCAAAGTGTGAGATTTGCGGAGATGATGATAATATAAGCCATTGCCCGGATCAAGAGAATGTTCCAATGGATCAGTTGATGCACCTTGATCAACAAAGAACTCTAAACAAGCACGGTAAGGCTAGAGGTAACCGAGGTGATTACTTTGAGTTGCCAACCCTCAATACTTGGGAGAACGATCACCATGGACTATCTTTGAACAACAAACAGCAAGCAATGAATCCCCCACACTCTCAACCACATCAGAAGCATTCTGAAATTAAGAGAAGAGATCCAAAGGAGCTAATTCAAAGAGAATCGTGCCAAGCCATGGAGTTGAACAGCAACAAGGAGTGGGATGAAGAGGGGAAGAGACTTCTTGAGTTGTGGAAGCCATTTGCTAATACTACATAATTGAAACCACAAGGCAAAGAAGAAGAAGAAGTGGCGCTTGGGCAGCAGCCATATCTTGAAGAAGAACCATGCAAACATGTGAAGCAATTGCTCCCTAGAGCTGTTGAGTCATTGAGGGAGAGGCTCACACATAAGCAGAGTCCTCTCAGTGAACTATTCCAGCTTAAATGGAAGCCACCATTCAAAGAGAAGTAGACTTAGGATACAGGAGTGAGTGAGTTCGAGCCAGAACAGCAAGACATCAAGCTTGACCAAGACCAGCAAGTTGCAACAATAGAGTATGGATCTCAATTGGAGAAGCTGTCCATGGAAGCATGGGAAGAATCTCAAAGACCTCCTGTTGTCAAAGAAGTTGAGAGAGATGCAGAGAAAAGTAAGTCATGGCAAAGTGATGTGTGCTTGAAGGTCAATGTTGAACTTTGTCATTTTACCGTCATGGTAAGAGATGAACACCAGGGGAGTGTGGAGGAACGAAAAAAATGCAGTCAAAAGGTGTTCACTTGCTCAGGCCTTCAAGGAAAGCAATGGCCAGCAGCATGATCCAAATCTGTCTGCTGGGAAGATTTGGAAGGACATGCATTTCTTGGATATAGGATGAGTTGAACAAGAAGAGTCTATCTAGAGACTATAAACCTCGAGCTTATTGGGAGGCAATCCAAGTTAGTTTTCTTTTCATTTCAGTTATTTCATTTTCTTAGTTTTTTTAAGTACTTTCTTTTGAGAGAATGCAGTTCAGCAGATCCGTAAGCCCACTTCAATTGTGGGATGGAAGACCCTCGGAGCCTCAAGCACCAAAGAAGGCCAGAATCTTCAAAGTTTGAGCAGCACCTATCAGGTTATATTGCTCTAACACCCTTGAGCATAAACTCTATGATTTCAGCACTTTGATTTCATTGTTCACTTGAGGACAAGTGAGAAATAAGTGTGGGGTGGGGTTTAGTTGTGCTAGGCTATGAGTTATTTTCATTCATGTGTTGTACAGCTTCTATTCTTCATGAAATTTGGCCTAAATTTTTTTTTTGGTACTCACTGACCATTCATTGCTTTTTTAGCTCACTAACATGAGAATGGATTCATGCTACTTATTCATGTTTCTGTCTGTGTCTTAATATGCTTATCTATACCTATTTGGTTGGTTGATGTTTGTCCTCAAGCATAAAACAAGAGTTTAACTAGAGAGTGATGAGTGACAATGTACATGTACATCATAAACAAAAATGATCATCAAGAAGTAAATACTGAAGTGCAAGATGTAGATGTGTCTATCTAGAAGCAATCAAGCAAGTGTGGGTAAAAAGGCAAGGAGAAGGGGCAGAAGCTCTCGGAATCAGATTTAAGGATGAAGAATATCATCACACCCCCTCTGGTTTCATGCTTCACTAAAAACAATAATGATGTGTCCCTTTTGCTCACTTGCTGCTTCTCTAGGAATGAGGTAAGCTCTTCACCTTCTGTCCACTATCCCTAGTGCATGAACTTCATGACAATCTCAGTTTAGGCCTCAACTCTATCTCTCTCTCTTTCTATTTAGGGGTTAGTATTTGGATGAGGAGTCCTCTCATTAATGGAGTTGGAAAGATTATAATGGCCTCTCATCTTTGGCTTACGTGTGTGTGGGCAGACCTAAAACCAAACCAAACATACCCAGTATATTCCGCCCTTAGGCAGTGTCTGGGGAGGGTAGGATGCACGCAATCATACTCTCATTCCTCAACAGTATGAAAAGAATCAAAAAAAGAAACAATAATAATAATAGAATACAAAAAATAATAATAATAAAAAAGGAGAAGCAAAAATGCCTGAAATGACTACTTGCCTCAACCATGCATACAATCATACCGAAATAAATAAATGCCTACATAAATAATGAACAAACTAAATAATTACATTCTATTCTTAGTAGATGAAATAACCATTAGATGCAACCTACCCACTAGTATACTTCACTTATTTCTATCAGTCTAGAGGTAAATAAACAAATAACTACTCTATATAGTCTTATGTATCTTTAACCGTAATATGACGTCTCCAACTCATCCTATCAAAGGTCATGTCCTCGGAGTGGTTTAATCCTGTTAATTTAACCGAATCTGCTCATCCCATGTTATCTTAGGTCTCCCCTGCCCTCGTCGCTCTTCGACTTATAATCCTTCGACTATCCTGATTGGCTCGTCCAGACTCCTTCTGCGTACATATCCAAACCGTCGTAATCTTCTCTCTCTCAGTTTGACACTTATAGATGCGACACCTAGTGTATCTCTAAAGACTCCATTTGGAATATGATCTAATCTCGTGCGACCACAGATCCACCTTAGCATCCGCATCTCCGCCACTTCAAATTTCCGTGCATATGAAAGTCTCATAGCCTAAAACTCTAACCCGTAGAGCATTGCCGGTCTTCTAACTGTTCTATAAAATTTTCCCTTTTACTTGAGTGAGAATTTTTTATCGCATAACACTCCAGTAGCCGACTGCCATTTCATCCTTCCGACATTGATGCAATGGATAATGTCACCTTCCACACATCTATCCTTTTGTATGATGGATCCTAGATTTTTGAAACTATCTTTCTGTTGTAGGATATGGTTCGCAATCATAACTTCCATTCTACTTTCCTTATTTCATTGACGAAATTGCATGCCATGTACTCTATATTCGAGCAACTCAATCAGAGACCCTTAGCCTCCAATGTCTTTCTCCAATGCTCCAACTTAGTATTGACCTCCTCCTTCGTCTCAGCCAATAAGACAATATCGTCTGCAAACAACATACACCATGATACTTCATCTTATAGATCCTGAGAGAGTACATCTATAATCACCGCAAAAAGAAACTAACTCAGCGCTGATCCTCGATGCAATCCTATATCCTCTGAAAAATACTTTGTTTCTCCCACTAGGATCCGCACAGTAGTCTTCGCAACCTCATACATATCTTGTATATCCCTCACATACATCCAGGGGACCATCTTGGTTTCTAAAAATTCTCATATAACCTCTCATGGTACAGTGTCATATGCCTTTTCTAGGTCTATAAGGACCATATGGAGATTCTATTTACGTGCTCGGTATTTCTCCATTAGTCGTTTGAGGATATGGATTGTTTCCATCGTCGACCTCCTTGACATAAAATCAAATTGGTTCTCTTTCATTTGTACTTTTCCCCGTAGTCTAAGTTCAATAATTCTCTCCCAAAATTTTGTGTGGGTAGACCTCTCGATCCAAATTTGAATGAAAGATGATAGTAATCAACTACCCTCAACCCCTTCTTCCTTCTTGGCTTAAACAGATTGCTTCACTTTTAGTGTTTTCAGCCTCGGGTATGATCAACTTCTTCTTTTGTGAGTTGCTGATAGCTTTAAGGTCTTAGATTTGCTTCAGGTCCTTCTTTTGAGTATTTGGATGCTTGATCATCTTTGGTTCATCTTGGAGGTACTTCAAGTTTTGCTTTTCATTTCAGCCTCCTTTCTTTTTCTTTGTTGGATCATGCACCTTCTAACTCATTTGAATAATATGTGCTCTTTTTCAACTCCTTTCTTTTGAAAACTCAGCTGGCCTTCTTTTCTTGAGAGTTAGGGGGCAAGTTCACTAGAATCTAAGCACTCAAACCATGGTAGAGGCTGCATCTCTCCCTCCCTTCATGAAAAGTATAAGGAAACCTAGCCTCAGACCTTCAATCCATTCATGCACTCCACCTTCCTAACCATAGAAAAGCTTCTTCCCATCGTCCAAATAGACAAAAGTGGGCTTACCAAGGCACAATCAAGCAAGCATGCATAGATTACACTAGCCATTAGGGATGCATATGAAGAGAATGGGAAAGAATCAAGCGAAAAATTTCAAATTTAGGCATGAAAGATCAAACCAACTCAAGTCCATGGAATGAACAGGCATATGAAGTGTAATGGACTGGAAAACAAGATATGCACAATGTACGATGCCTAGTAAACTACCCCTCACCCCACACTTAAAACTTCAATTGCCCTCAAATTAATAAAACTCATGTATAGAACACAAAACTAGGGCAAGGAACGACATCACCTGGAGGTACAGGGCTGCATATCCTAGTTTAACCACGAGTTCAGCTTAAATTCTTGCATCTTCTTCTCTTTGGGTGTCTCCTCTCCACCCCACACTTAAGCTCAGCTCGAGTCTGTGCATATGGCTTCGACCAAAAGGAGTTAGAAACTTAAATGATAATCATGCTTAAAATAGAAACAACTTAAAGGTAAATGGCTTGAATGAAAATATAAGAGATACTGTCTTGGGGTGCCTCCCAAGAGCTCTAGGTTTAGAGTTTATAGATGGACTTTTCCTTGCTTGTAGCCTGCTGTCCTATCCTGGCTCAAGGGAGCCTTTGGAGTTCCTCATTGCCTCAAGCTCACCAATCGTAAATTGTTTCCTCTTTTGGTTTGGTGACTTCTCTTCAAGTCCAGGATAGAAAGCATCCATGGTTTGTTGCTGGGAGTCACTCACCTGCAACAATTCAGCATCTTGCAAGTCACCAGGATCCTTGTAGTGAAAGGGTGGCTTCAACCACAGCTTGCTAGGGTCAATAGGAGGACTCTGCATATGTTGGAGCCTCGCCCTAGTGACTCCTTAGCTTCATTTCAAACAGCTTCTCTTCCACTCCATAGATTGGCTTTAGATTCAGTAGACATTCTTCATGGCCAACCTTCCTCTTACTGTTTGGCTCATCTCCTTGTGCATCAGAGGTGCACCCTAGCTCATCAGGTGGCCTCTTTTGCTTACCTTCCAGATTGCTGGCTTGATCTTTCTCCATGTAGTCTCCCAGCAACTTGGTCAACACCAGGTAGACATCAAAAACAACTTCAGAATTACCAGCCTTGAGCTTAAGCTCACCTCTCTCCATATCAATGACTGTCCCACTTGTCATAAGGAATGGTCTTCCAAGGATGATAGAAATGCTTGAATTCTCCTTTATGTCTAGAATGGTGAAGTCCACCAAAAATGGAAACTTCACCACAGTGAGTAGTACATCCTTGATCACCCCCCCTTTGTCTCTCTAAGAAACCTATCAGCAACTTCCAAGATAAGACCAGTAGGGGTAGGTTCTTGCAAACCAAGTTTCTGCACAAGATAATAAGGCATCAGATTTATACTAGACCCTAAGTCATGTAATATCTTATCAAAAGAGATGCCTTGAATAGAGAAAGGTATAGTGACACTCCCTGGATCCTCTTGCTTTGGGTGTGTCCTTTTGCTTATCAACTTTGAGCACCTCATGGTCACACGAAGAGAGCTCTCTTCCTAAACCTTGTCTTGTTCCTGTGCTGGCTTTCTCTCAACTTCTTCTCTGACTTCTTCAAGTTCTGGGATCACTTCTTTCCATTTCTGCTCCTTTGCTTCAACTTGTGTGATCACTTTTTCAACCTTCTTTTCCTCAGATTCTGAGATCGCTTCTCCACATTCTTGCTCACTTTCACCATCGGGGATCAACTTCTCAACCTCACTTTTGGTGAGTATATATCCTCTAAGGGTATCATTCATCATACTACATGCACATACACACCAGAACATAATGGGGTGGTTGAACGGAAGGACCAACACCTTCTTGAGGTTGCTCGGAGCATGATAATTTCAATGAATGTCTCCAAGTACTTATGGGCATAGGTTGTATTCACTGCTGCCCGGTTGATGAATCGAATACCTTCTCGTGTGGTGGAATGAAAGTCCCCCTTTGAGGTGTTGACTGGTCAAAGGGGGAGCATCTTCCTTTGCGAATTTTTGATTGTGTGTGTTTTGTACAGGACCGCTGACCCTCTATTGGTAAGTTGGATTCTCGAGCTATGGAGTGTGTGTTTGTGGGATGTTCTGCGACTCAAAAAGGATGTGTGTTGGAGACCTGCTGAGCGGCAACTATTTGTGAGGATAGACGTTATATTCTGGGAGTATGAGCTTTATTTTGCTTAGATGACATCTCCTTTTTTGAGTTATGGGATGTGCAGTCTAGGGGCCATGGAGTAGAGAGTGGTACTAGGGACGGAGGTGTGAGTGGTCGACCCCGGCCTTGGAGTCTTCTGATTGTGAGTCTTACCTCTTGTCCTATTATGTCGCTTGGAGTTTATGAACTTGAGAGCTCACTTGTGAGTGGTGATACTCAGGTCCAGCAAGAGGATACATTATTGGTTCGAGATCTATCTGTCAGTCCCTCATCCGTACCTTCTCCGTAGATGCCTACCCTGGATGTTTATCATGATCCTACAAGTGATGTGGTTCCTCTTTTTTTCCCCTACCCCTGTTGCAGTGCAGAGATCCTCTCGCATTAATGTGGGAGTTCGGCCTGATTGATATGGTAATGATATTGATGATTATGTGTCATATTCTCAATTGTCACCTACACATGAGGCATTCATTGTAGCATTGGACATGATCTCTATTCGTAACTCGTGGCAGGTTGCAAAAACTGACCCAAAGTGTAAGGAAACTATGTTTGAAGAACTTGGAGCTCTTGAGAAGAATAAGACTTGGGAGTTAGTGGTACTACTACCAGGAAAGAAAGCTATTGGATGGAAATGGGTCTCTACACCTTGGAACAGAATCCGAAGGGAGCATTGAACGCCATAAGGCACAGTTAGTGGCAAAATGTGTAGTCAGACATATGACATAGACTATGATAAGACCTTTACACCCGTGGCAAAGATGAGCACTGTGAGGATGCTTGTCTCCCTGACTGTCAATGGAGGATGGAAGTTACACCAACTTGATGTGAAAAATGCATTTCTTCACGGTAATTTGCTTGAAGGGGTGTACATAGAGGCACCACCTGGGTTTGAGACCAAGGACAAAGTGGATAAGATGCTTAGACTCAAGAAATCTCTCTATGGATTGAAATAGTCTCCCCGAGCACAATTCGATAGGTTTCGAAGAGCTATGACAGGCATGGGCTATCAACAAGTTAATGCCGATCATACATTATTCTTCAGGCATCATAGAAGCATATAACCATTCTGGTAGTATATATAGATGATATGATCATCACATATGATGATGAGAGTGAGATTGCTCAGCTGAATAAGAAGTTGGGAAAGGAGTTTGAGGTGAAGGACTTGTGATCACTTAACTACTTCCATGGGATTGAGATAGTACATGGAGTAGGCGAGATAGTTTTGTCACAGAGGAAGTTCACACTAGACCTCCTCACTGATACTGAAATGTTGGGATGTAAGAAACCAACCACACCCATTCACCAGAGGGTCAAGTTGAGAGCATATGGCAAACAACCAGTCACCCGGGAGAGATATTAGAGATTGGTGGGCAGATTAATCTATCTGACTCACACCCGACCTAACATATTATTTCCTGTGAGTGTGGTGAGCCGGTATATGCATGATCCTAGGGAGGATCACATGGATGTTGTATACCATATTCTGAGGTACTTGAAGAGTGCACCTGACAAGGGACTGACCTTCAAGAAGAATGCACAATTAGACATTGAGGGCTTTTGCAATGTTGATTGGGCGAGTTGTGCTGATGATAGGAGGTCAATCTCAGGGTATTGCATGTTTGTGGGGGATAACCTGGTCTCATGGAAGAGCAATAAACATCAAGTGGTTGCAAAGTACTGAGCCATTGCCTTAGGGATGACTGAGATGTTGTGGTTAAAGTTAATGTTGTCAGAACTCAAGCTGGAACAAAAAACCAAAATGAAGCAATGGTATGGCAGTCAGGCTACCATTAACATTACCAGCAATCCTGTACATCACGATAGAACCAAGCATATGGAGATTGACACGTTCTTCATAAAAGAAAAGCTGGAAAATGGAGCATTAGAGCTAGGTCATATGGCAACAAGAGACCAAGTAGCTGATTGCCTCACAAAAAGTCTTAGCTTGATAGACCTAAATTGTTTGCGTAACAAGATGGGTTTATCTAATATCTTTAGCCCATCTTGGTAGTTTATTAAGGGCATTTCGGTCTTTTCCCGACAAGTTGTATAAATATCACATTTCATGAATGAACGAAAATTTTTGACCTAATTCTCTTGAATCAATTGATAAAGAACACACTAGGAGAGAAACCGAAAAAACAACTGTTAGGTTGGGAATATGCATTGCTCGTGCATGGTCCCGTATAAGTAGAGTGGGTTCGTCATAATATGCCCAAGGTAGTGCATGCAGGAAAATTCCAAATATGTTGTCGGATCCCGTATATGATATCAGAACACCATGAGCATCATGCATGGACCTTCCTCACATATACTGACATGCTGGGATGGCACCCAACAGTCTCACACGTTGACCGGACAGTCAAGTTGAGAGCAGATAGGAGACAACTAATCGTTCGGGAGATATATCAAAGATTGGTGGGAATATTGATCTATCTGACTAATACCCGACTTGACATATCATTTCATGTGAGTGTGGTGAGTCGGTATATGCATGATCTTGGGACGAATCACATGGATGTTATATACCATATTCTGAGATACTTGAAGAGTGAACCTGGCAAGGGACTGACCTTCAGGAAGAATGAGCACTTAGACATTAAGTACTTTTGTGATGCTAATTGGGCGAGCTGTACTGATCACAAGAGGTCAACCTCAGAACACATCTTGTTTGTGAAAGGTAACCTGGTCTCATAGAAGAGCAATAAATAGCAGGTGGTTACAAAGTACTGATCTATGGCCTTAGGGGGTGGCTGAGATGTTGTTGTTGAAGTCCCTATTATCAGAACTTAAGATGGAACAGAATACTATAATGAAGCTACAATGTGACAGTCAAGCTGCCATTAGCATTGCCAACTATCCTGTACAACAAGACAGTACTAAGCATGTGGAGATCGACATATTCTTCATTGAGAACTAGGAAAGTGGAGCGTTAGAGCTAGGTCATATGGCGGCAAGAGACTAAGTAGCCGATTGCCATGGGGACAGGCACACCGTCACCTTCATTGGGAACTCTACATGTGCGTTGTTATAGACCTCTGATGATAGGTATGTTTGAATGCCTAATAGTTCAGGTGCATCAGCGGGTATGGGCATGTGTGAAGATGTTTCACATAATCAAACAAATCATAAAATTGATCAAACAAAATTGATCAAACAAAATTGCAATGTAATATGAAGTCCATTCCAAAACCGATGGGTCGTATATGAGAGTTTCGCACATGTACAATCAAAACTTTATGATTTCGTTCAGCCACGATTGAGTCGTGTAATCATGTTTCAATGTACAAATTCCATTCAAGATATCTAGCGTACGATTCCAAGATGGGAATAGCTTGCAATGTGTCCACTAGAGTCATCTCACACACTCAAACCCCCATTTCACACCGTTTCTGTATCGTCCGTATTATCATTTCCCTCGTGGCATTTCAGCAAGTTTGACTGACGCTTGGAATTCTCTTAAAACTGTTCTTGCTCCTCCTTTCCGTAAAAAGTAGTTCGTGCGCGTATTTGAAAAATTCTTGGCGGATATTTGATCACAAAAAATTTGGACGGAGATTCGTGTATGCATGTTTGGATATATCTCCAGCGATATGTTTAAGGTGATTCAAATCGAGATTTTCTATTGAAGGGGTCTGATTTTTCAATTATTATGTAAGAGGTTTTCTTACTAAGAAGATGATAAAATGATAAGTCTTAATTGACTTGATTAGATAGTATTATTACGATTTAATTATTTTGTTTATTTTCTTTCTTTTAGTCTTTTAAGTAAAAAAAATAAAAAAACGAAATAGGAATTTACTTATTGAAATACTAAACACTAAAAATAAATCTTGGGAATGTGTATTGAGAATTTATTGGCGTATAAAGTTGGTTGCAGTTTAGTATTAAGTTATCAAAAAAAGGTCTACATAAAAAATGCAGAGAAATTTTTGGGTCCTGAATTATGGTCTCGATTATTATTTTTATAGTTATGAATTGTAAAATGACCATTGGATTTTGATTTGCCATAATCATTCAATTGATTATTTCATCATGACCATCAGATCAACATCAGACGGTCACGATTTGAAGTCAGACGATAACATTTTAATTGGGACAATAAGTTAGGGACTTTGATGTTTTTTCTCAAAGAGTGATGCTACAAATCCATACAAATAATCCATATTTGTATAGACATGTAATTTTGTTGAAAGATTTTGATTGAGCATGTCGTTTAATAGATGAAAGAGAGACGTTCTATTTAGGTGTTTCGTACATCTTTTTTGTTATCATTATTTTATTATATATTAATTTAAATACATTCTCTCTCTTACCATTATTAAAATTGAATTTATCCAAAAAATCGCTAATCGTTCATCGAAACGGACATTATCATAATTATCAGTGCGTCGTGTAGTTCGATTAGAGATGTCAATTAATATGATTTCGACATCATTTATTAAAAATGACAATTAATATTACGGCATCTTCGACGACGTAAAATTAAAACCCTACATGTTAAACCCAAAACTCAAAAAATCCTAAATGTTAAACTTTATTTAATGGCAATTAATATTACGACGGTTTCGTCGTTGAAAAACTAAAACCCTAACTCGATTAATCCTAAATGCTAAACGTTCTTTTAAAATATTAATTAATATTACGACGGTTTCGTCGCCGAAAAATAAAAAACTAAATGATAAAACCAAACTTTATAAACCCTAAATGCTAAATATTATTTAAAGATGACAATTAATACTACAGTGACTTCGCCGTCAAAAAACTGAAACCATAAATGATGAACTCAAGCTATACAAATACTAAATATTAAACTGTATTTAAAAATAACAATTAATATTACAGAGGCTTCATATTACAATAATACAATTAGTAATTTTAATTTTAATTTTTATATATTACACTTAAACTCCACTTTTTAAAATTAATTTTAAATTATTAGATTTTATTATAGTGATGAATTATAGAAATAATGTAGGGACTAGGGAGAGTGCGTAGATTGGATTTATGGGGATTCTGACAAATTTTTACCCACCGTTCGTGCCCAATATGATAATTTAGAGAGGCGACTACTAGATTATAGCCAGCTCTAGTTCTTCAATCGCTGTACTACTTCCTAATCAAAAACCCTGTTGTGATTTTTTCTAGTATTTTTCATTGTTACGTTTTGGATTAAGTGCCGTTGGAAGAAGAAAGACAGGAAAAACTGCCACAGGAAGATGTTACAGCAGTTAGCACCTGCTTCACGAGCTCCATGGATTCCAAAGTGTAAGCATTTTATTAATAATACAAATGCATTCAAAGCATGTTTCATATAACCGGGTCCATAAGCAAAGGTGGGTCGGACTGATGAGTATTTTTCTGTTTAGAGTTGCAAGCGAAGGGGCCGCACCGCATAATGCTTATAAAGCATGCATATTATATGTTTACAAAACGAACAAATAATTTCTTGCATAACATATTTCAATATTGTTGATTAAAGCGCATCACAAAAATTGCCTTTTGTCATAATACTTGCAATTGTACTGTAGGCATTTCCATCACCAATGAAAATGCAGCATTGATAATTAGAATGTTATGGTGCATAATTATGCATGAAGGATCCTAATCATACATGTCTGCATTTTCAAATAATGGTTATACTTCTTTCCAGGCACTTCAGTTGGCCGAGCGGAACTCGAGATGACACAACTTCCAGTTATTGTCCCTTGTTTAATTGAGCTCAAGTTTCGGTGTTTGAATCCATCTTCTTATCTCTTGGTCGTTTTTTTCTCAAAATTTAATGCATCTTTCAGTTCATCTGTGTACAAACGATGGTTTCCTTGCTGGTATACAACTTAAGTAATGTTAGTGGTAAGCTTTTCTTTGTTGAAATCTGTTGTTAGAACAATATTCCTTGAGAATCTGTGAATGGGAGTTCAGGAGTGACTGGATTAACTTACCTAGAAATCACTTATATGCAATCAGGACTCTTTTTTGGGGGTAGGTGGAATCATGATTTTTTGTTCAGTTTGATGAATTTGTATTCTTAAGGGCGGGATTTACTGAATATGTTTGGTTTGGTTTGGTTTGGTTTGTATTCTTAAACTACACCATGTGTTTGTTAATCAGTGGATTTCAGTCATCGTGGCATGTAAAATACAATTAGCACTTTTTGAGTTGTAACTTAGGAATCTTCAATGTTCATTAAGTATGCTTATTCCTAACTTTTGCTTTTCATCAAGAAGAAGAGTTGTAAATATAAACAGGTTTCTGCTTATTATTTATAATGTAGAATGGCGTTTTCATAGGCACGCACAGATTTAGTTTTACTTATGTATCTTAATTTGAATGTTCGTGATTCTTTTCTTACACGTGATTCTCTTTAACTAGTGTTCGAGAAATCATGGCCATGAAACGCAAAAGCTCCCTCTTACTGATTATAAGTGGCGCTTGGTGATTTCATATGATGGAACTCGCTTCTCAGGTGTCCTTGAGATTTTGTCTGCCGTCTTGATTATATTCTTTGTATTTTTTTGTCTTCTTTGAGCATATTTCTTCTCCACAAATATCTTCATCTTTATTTGGAGATTTAACTTAACTCTAGTCATTGAGAAAACTATGCAAGTTTTGTGTTATGTTGAACTGGCTATAAGTTTAACTGTTACAGATTCATTATTTCTTCTGTTCCTTTTTCATATTAGTAACATAAATAAAGTAATATGATTCATTATTTCAACAGTGAATTAGCAAATTGTTTGTTCATTTGTAGAGGAAGCCTCCAGCTAACAGTTCAACCCCTACTTTAAGACATGCTGTGCACTTCACAATGCATGTTTGATTTCTCAAAATGAATTTAAGACATGTTGCTTGGCGAACGTATCTTAACGTAGAATTGTGATTCTTTCTTGTGTAATTTAGGATGGCAGTATCAAAAGTCAACACCAACTGTGCAATGCATAGTTGAAGAAGCCTTGACCCAAATTACAAAATTAGGTCGGGATCAACTTGGTTTGGTCGCGGCAGGTCGAACAGATGCTGGAGTTCATGCCTGGGGTCAGGTCTGTCTCAGGTTCTATGCATCTCAATATTCAAATTCAGGTAAATTTGACTTGAGGTGATTTTGCTCATCAGGTGGCACATTTCATCACACCTTTCAATTACGATAGCTTGGAGGGTATTCACAAAGCACTAAATGGCTGTCTTCCACCTGACGTAAGAATTAGAGAAATAGGAGCGGTGCAGCCTGATTTTCATGCTCGCTTTTCAGTTAAAAGCAAAATATATACTTACAAGATATACAAAGACACCATCATGGATCCATTTCAGAGGAACTACGTTTACCATAGTGTTTATGACCTCAATCCAGAAGCAATGAGGGATGCTGCTAAGCATTTTGTGGGAACACATGACTTCTCAGCATTTGCTAATGCTTCACGTAATGATCGGATACCAAATCCTATGAAGAATATCATTCGCTTTGATGTAAATGAGATGGTATGCCTCAGGCCCTTGTGTTAGGAGTGCTTGAATTCTTGAAAGCATGATACTAGTTACCCAAAAAAAAGTAAAGCATGATAATTTTATTAGACTACTCGGTTTAAGGTTTGAAGGCCACTTTCCTGTTTTACAGGGACCTCTTTTGCAGCTTGAAGTTGAAGGATCTGGTTTTCTGTATAGGCAAGTTCGAAACATGGTATGTAAATAATCACTTTGGCTGTTTTTTGTTCAAATACATATTCCATAATGTGGGAGGGAGCATAGTTTTGTTCTTCTTTTTTTGTGATCTAACTATGAGCCATTTTTTTTTTCTTTTTTTGATATGCCAAATTTTTGGAGAATTGCCTCTCCAATGTATTGATCCCTAGACCGAGGTGAGTTACTCACCACTTGAGCTATATTAGAAATCAATAGATATGAGCTGTCGATGACTGGGAAATGGATAAGCTAAAGAAAAAAAGAATCAACTTTGTGTATTAAGAAATGTGTTTTTTGGTAGATGAACAGTGAACTATTTAGAAAATACTGCAACAATTGTGAGAGACTATGGAGCTAAAGCTGATGTGCAAACATTGAGATGGTAGTTTTGTTTATTATTTTTTAATTTTTTCATAGGTACATATTAAGGTATGATCTTTGTCTATTACTCTTTTTGAAAGATTGTTGTTGAAATATTACCCTTAACTCATTATTAACCTTCCTATCCTCATTTTCTTATCCGTTTTGGATACCCTTAACAGGGACAATTCATTTTCTTTTATCGTTTTTTGATACCCATATTTGTTTGGAGAATTGTTTTTTTAAAAAGGAAATTGACCCCTCTAGCGACTCTGCGAACTACCGGCAGTGTCCTAAAAAGTGCTAGGCGGTCATTGGGTGACGAGGCCTTGCGCCATTTTTAGGTTACTTTGTTCTGGGCAGGGTTCACCGAACGTTTGTGCGCTGCCTAGGTGCGCTGTTTCCACCACTTACTACATGTATCAATTGACAATCCATCTTCAAACCTCCACAGGTTGCTTTGTTGCTCCAAGTTGGGAGAGAAGCAGTTTCACCTGACATAGTTCCCCGGATTTTGGTATCTCTCGACCGCAAGGAGCTAGCTAAGTACGCGTTGTCTGTGCCACCTCACGGCCTTTGTCTTTTCTCAGTCAACTACAACGAAGATCATCTTCAGCTTCCGTCGGGTTCTCCTATAAGGAGTCTGGGAAGGTACCACACTATAAGCAAATGCAAGCTGCCGCTTCTTGGTTAGTTCTTTTTTTCACACATCTGGGGGATTTCATGCACGAAGCAGCTGTGCATCTCAACGATTGAAAATTGCTGAAAAGGAACGGAATCCAGCGAGTCCTATCCTCTACAAGCGAAGATTGATGCCGTAGATAGCAAGAAGAGGAGCGGTGAAAGAAGAGACATTATATTGGCTGAAAAATCAAGTCACCCATCTGATGTATTCATATTACAGTTAGTATCAAGATTACATATGTTACCGTTAGAAACCATCCTTATCAGCAGGGGACTCTGTACACCACTCTGCTATATAAATACATGTAATGAGAAGAGAATTGCTACATTTTTTTGGAAGTAATAGAAAGTTATCTTTTCTTCTAACTGTACCTTCTAGTTTACACAAGGTTGGATTCTCACCTATCAAGGAGTTTCTGTTCGTTTCCATCATCTGGTTCTGTCTCTGTCATTCACCACATCTAGCCGTGTGATAGATCGCACAGTCGACAAGATAGGCAGAAAGGCCCGTCCCCGATACAGGAGCATTACCGGTGTTGTCTTCTCATCTCTGGAGTCCGCTGCATCCGAAGATGAAGCCATAGGAGGTCTTCTTGATCGGAATCTTACAGCCCCATCTGCCTACAGAGGTCCTGTGACACGACCGCACTCCCGGGATCTGCAGCACATAATGATGAAGAGTTGAAAAGGCAGTGGGTTGGAGACTGTAGTGGAATATGTTTCAAGACCATTTACAAATTTTGTGGAACACTGTCTTTTAGTAAGGAAGTAATGCATGAGACTGTCACATATGGCTTGCCAAATGTGGCTTACCTCCCTATCGTGGTTTGCAGGATATTGCGGTAGGGCGGTGGGTTTACCTACCTCGGTAGGGTTCCCTACGTTATCAAAAAAAGGAAGGGATGCATGAGTGTGTTTTGGATGCATGCCTGCATATGCTTGGTTCGCTAAAAATGAACTTAGTCAATCATTTGAACTTAGTGTTTGAAAAGATGTTGGGCGGATATTGAGCAAGTGTCGTCTAACATCCAGGCCTCCGAGGCAGGGGATTGGGATGTGCTCGATGGCCGTCTATCTGCAAACGAGACTTACCTGCATTCCAATACATGGGAATGGGCTTATGTATAAAATTAGGATTTGTAGATGTGGATGATGTCATATCCTAACTTAAGTGTTCTCGTCGGTGGCTTGTAGAGCTGCTCAAAATGGATGTCCAGGCCTATTCGAGTTGGTTGATGGCCGACCAGTAGTGTCGCCTAAGCTCGACTTTTCGAACAGTGGATGGATGCAATAAATATTAGGAGTGTTTTTTGTGGGGAATGATGGTTACCCAATTGATTTTTAAATATCATAAATATAAGTTTAAAAAATAGCAAACAATATCATTTATCAAAACAGCTGAAGCAATGCAATTAATATAACCAATTGAAATAGGGACGACGGCGGAGAACAAAGAAGGCGACGGAGCAACGGGATTCCAGGAGGAGCAGACTCAAATCAACATTCAGGAGGAGGGCCAGTCAACTGAGCCTGGAGATCGACCTGAAGACAACGAATGGACACAGGTAACCAAGAAAAAACCAGTCCTTCAACGTCTTGGTCTCTCTGGACATAAAACTCAGTCGTTGGAGAGGCTACAAAGGGGACAACGCTATGAGAAAATTAAGGATATGCGATCTAGGTTGTCCTCGGTGTACTTCACAAACTTTCCTCCAGAATGGAATGCACACAAACTGGGAACTTTCTTCAGAAAGTTTGGCAACCTTTTTGATGTCTACATTGCCTCCAAGATCGGGCTCAATGGGAAGCGCTTCGGCTTCGCTTGATTCAACTTTACTCTGAATCCTGAAAAACTAGCAGAAAAAATGAATAGAAGGATGCTAGCAGGTTACAGAATCCAAGTGAATGCAGCACGGTATAATGAACGGAAGCTGGTGTATAAGGTAAAAACCGATCCAAATACAATCAACAAGGGACAGAAGATACAGCTGCTTACCCACAAGGAGCAGGTGGATGGGCTGAGGCCAGGAACTTCTTACTCAGCAGTGGTCAATCAGAAAGGAGAAACTATCCCTAAAGTAAAGGAGAATAGGTCTGATGGACACTACACTGCCCCTGAGGACAAAAGATGGCTCAGAGGAGCGATTTTGGCTGAACTAAAGACTGCCAATACTGCTGAAATTGAACGCATACTCAAAGCTTCTGGTTTTAGTAATCCCAAGCTGGCTTTGATAGCTAAGGATAAAGCCTTAATTCGAGGCTTAAATGAAGAACAGGGTGCCAGACTTCTGGCTATCGAAAATAAGAGGATGTCCGCATTATTTTCTAAAGTCTATAGATGGGAGCCAGATCTAGAATTACAATGCAGAGAAGTTTGGATTCGATTATTGGGTGTCCCTTTCACATATTGGAATGAGTGAAGCTTGAATTGGATAGGGTCTCAATTGGGGGAAGTGCAGAAAATTGATGAAGATACCCTGGCTCACGGAAACATCCAATGGTGCAGAATGTTGTTGAAAACAGCCTCCAGACAGAAACTAGACAGTATCAAAACTTTCTCTATTGATTCTCGTTCATATGAGATTCAGGTGGAGGAAGAAGGCGACGGAAAATCTCTACTAGAACCTCAATGGTCTAGTAACGTCGGAGCTCAGATTCATTCGCCGAAAAGAGTTTCTCCAGTGAGAGGCGATAGATTGCAAAAATCAGTTGCATTAATGAGCCCACCTCGAAACCAAGGGATTTGTAGAATATCGAGGAGAATAACAGCTCATTCAAATGGAGGAAAGGGACAAGGATGCTACTAATTGAAACAGGGTAGTTACAATTCCTGGTGATTACATTGCTCTTAATGCGGATACTAAGCCAGAATATATGTGG